>NDGN011344923.1:0-14468 GCA_002564285.1 Tympanoctomys barrerae | reverse complement strand
ATTCATGTATTTAACATTAGAAAACAAGAACTAACAACATGCATACATATGTCCCAGCTTATATTTGTCAGTAGCTGCTGTCCCTCAGCAACTGAAGTTATAAGGTATATATTTATTAACATTTCTACTTGTATTCATTTATTTAGCTATTAGTTTATCTTGATTAAAGAATATTTTTCTTTTAACTGAAATAGTGAAATAACCAATTTTAAACAGTACAGATGAGCAAAGCTTTCCCAGGTGTCTGGGGGCCTGCCCATCAGTTGTTTAAGTGACTGCTTAGACAAAGCAATCAGGATGCTGTGTTCAATCCCCAGGTCCTCAAGCCTTACCAGACCTGCCCTGAAGGCATCCTGAGCCAGCCAAAAAAAAGAGAAAAAAAATCCAAGTTCAGGTGTCCACATAAAACCATGCAGCCTGATTGCATTGGCCAGCTTTCCATCACTGTCACAAGTACCTGATGTAACTTCAATGAAGAAAGATTTTCTTTGGCCCATAGGGACACAGCAAAAGAAATGAGCTCCTTTCATGGTAGCTAGCAAGCAAAGAAAGGGCAAGAGTGAGCGAGAACAGGGCCAGGAACAAGGTACAATCTTGACAGGCACACCCTCCAGTTACTGACTTCCTCCAGCTGGGCTTCGTCTCCTAGTAAATAATCAATCCCTTCATGTATGAACTTATCAATGGATCCAGCTATTGATGACGTCAGCGTCCACATGATTTAATTACTTCTCTAGGCCCCATGGCTAAACATTAATGCTTGGGGGATCAAGATTTCCACACATGAGATAGGAGATTCACATTTAAGTTGTAATACTAATAGACATATATCCATATCCCTCCTCTCAGACACTAACTCTGAAAGATCCCATCCTAACTCACTGAGTTCTATGTCCTAATTATGAAATTTATATAAATGTCATTTTGAAAGTGTATTCTTTGTTTTTTACTTTTATTACTACATGTTTATAGCACATAGTGATTGCATTCACTATAGAGAATTGGATCACGTACATAACTGTCTTGGTTACCTTTCTCTCATTGCTGAGATGAAAAACCCAATGCCCAAAATTAAGGAAGGAAAGTTTTATCTAGCTCATAGTTTTTGGAGGTTTCAGTCCATACTTGGCTGACTTCAAGGCAGAGTGGCTCATGGGAGAGGATAGCAGTTCATGGTGGCAGAAAAGTGTAAGAGCAGAAAGGGAGGAGCAGCAGACAGCGAGTCTCTTTCCCTCCCTTATATTGCATGCAGGGCTGCCCACCAATGGGTAAAGCACTCACACTTATGATCTCAGCATTGGACCACAAATCAATCAAAAACTCTAGAAGCGCACCCTGTGGCTGCCTGAGGCTTGTGTGGGGCATCTATACACAAACCGTAACATTGCACCCTTGGGCCCCAAAGACTCATGTAGGTATCATTATGCAAAAGGCATTTCATCCATCTCTAAGAGTTGCTATAGTCCTAACAGCTTCAACACTGCTGAAAAATCCAAGTCCCATGTCTCCCCTGAGATATAAGGCAAACTCTTAGCTGTGAACTCCTGTAAAAATAAAAAGTTAGACACTTCCAATATTCAGTGGCACAGGATAAATATTATCATTCCAAAAGGTACAAACAGGATACAAAGGATTGGACCAAAGCAATTCCAAAATCCAGCAGGGCAAATATAAAGTCCCGTAGTTCGATATGGAACATCCAAAGCAATCTATAAGTTGTGAACTCCAAAGGGCTTGTGTGGCTCCACCCCTATGGCTCTTCAGCTGGTTTTAGCTCTCACAGCTTCTCTCTTGGGCCAGCGTTGCTCCCCCTTGTAATTTCCCTCAGGCAATCCACATCCCTGGTTTCTCCAAACTTCTGGAGTCTCAACTGCATCTTTTGCTTCATACACTGCCCTCTCAGGGGCACACTGCCTGGCCTCTTAGGCCTTCTTCTGAAATCTGAAGCCTTTTTAACCTCAGAACTCCTACATTCTGCAAGTGCCTAAAACCGATGCCACATGGATAATGCCAAGGTCTGCTGCCAGCTGGAGCAGTAGCCAGGCTTTCTTCTCTCTTGGCTGCAGAGGTCGAGTTCCTGGACCACCGAGCACCTGACCCTTATTCTGAGGAGCAAATTCTCTACGCCACCACCATTCTTTATATGCAGGCTACCTGCCTATGAGCATAGCACTCACACCCATAATCTCAGCATTGCACCACGAATCAATCAAAAATTCTAGAAACCCAACCCATGACTGTATGAGGCTTTGAGGGGGACATCTAGACAAAAGCCAGAACAATAACACATTTCAATTCTGTTCCATATTCTTTTTCTTATTTGCATTCTTTGCTTAGCATAACTTATGAGACTTATCTGTGCCCTAACACATAGATGTAGTTCATTCTCTTTGCTTATTTGCTTTGTTTGCTTTATTATAGCTCATGGACTAAATCTGATCCATCATGCATTTTATTAGAATATAGATGTGTCCTTCAGTCATGATAGGGGCTGTCTGATCCTAAAAGCCTACCACATTTACTATGTGTCCTTTTACAGAAAAAAAAATCACTGATCAGTGCCATAAGTAGCCCAGTATGTCACTGTGTGTGTGTGTGTGTGTGTGTACTTGCATGTGATTATGATTATTCATTCATTAATTCTAGTGATAATAAGCATTTGGCATCTCTAATTTGTAGAACACTACAAATGATACTGCTATTAAAATTTTTGTTTATGTCCCCTTGTACACAAAATTATACATTTTCTTGAGTATCTACGCAGAACTGCACCTATTAGGTCAACTTTCAATGATTCTGCCAAATAGTTTTCCAAAGTGGTTATACATAGGTTATACCTATCACCCTACCAGGAGCATAGAAAAGTCCCATAAATAACTTAACAGTCAAAAATGATCTTAGAAATTTAAGATGTATAATTCATTATTCACCTCATTTTATGTATTGAACTGTAATGAGGATCATGATTAACATTTATGTAAACAAATCATAAAGTTGATGATGATAGTAATAAAACAGATTAATTATATCTGTCAATTATCAATCAAAAATAAAGCACTGATGTAGTTTATTGAATAAGCTAAATTAAAGGTTTGTCTGTGGTGAACACTTGAAAATAATTGTTCCACAAATGATCCTAATAAATGTGCGCCCACCCACAATGGAACTATAAATAAAACTCTGGTTCATAATTTTAAAAAGATCATCTACTGAGCTTCTTAATTTCTATTTTTCTTTTATAATAAAGTATATAATTAAGTTTTTACATATCTGAGATTATAATATGAAAACTAGAGTGAAGGGGAAAGACAGAGCACAGGAGATTTTTAGGGTAGTGAATATCTGTATGGCACTCTAATGATCAGTAAGTGTCATTCTACATTTGTCCAAACAGAATCTATGCTACAAGAATGAGTCCTAATGCAAATTATAGGCTCTGAATAACTCGGAGGCAGTGAGATAGGTTCATGAATTGTAACAATTTCATACCCTAGTCAGGGTTCTTCACAATGGAAAAGACTCGGTACATGTAACATATGGGAAATGTTTGTATTTTTCTCTTAGTTGTGCTGTAAAACCAGCAAAGACATTTTTTAAAATTATAATTAAAACAGCTTAAAAATTAACTTAAAAGCTATAGTTAAGACACGCATTCGAAGAAAAAAGAAAGTCTGTTCTCTCATTGTGAAATTACATGGCATAGCATTTCCAACCTTAAACCTCTCATGTGGTTTTCGTGAAGGGCTTATATACTTGCTGTAGGAATAAAGCAGAAAAGTATTTCCACTTGGCCTTTCTATCAGTTTCTTTCAATATTTGGCATGCACTGGGGGGAATAGGAGGGTTACACAGAGCCAATATCAGCACTGAATAAAATGAACAGATTATAATTTTCCAATAGAAAAATTTCAAGAAATGTTTTCAGCTTCCCAGGTGGTAGAATCAAACATGATTGTTATTTTCTTTTGTGTCTCTATATTTTCCAAATGTTCAATAAAGAATTGTTATTTTATAGCAAGAGAGATTTTAGGTTCTTTCTCAGATTTCCAAGATCTCGGAATCCAAAGATTGCTTTGGATTCTTTGTTTGCTCTACTAAAACTCACACTTGGGAAGGACAAAAGCTTTGATAACTCTGTCCTATAGTGGGATATAAACAAATGGAAAGGTGATTATAATGATAACTATGACTTGAAGTAATCACCTTCCAGTTGCTATACCTTGGAGATGGGTCAGAAATTTTATTAAACTTTTATATTACTTCTTCTCACAAAGTCACTTATCAGAAAAAAAATTTTTTCAGAGATCAATTATTTCCTTGTAGAGGGCTTGTGAGCTCACCAATCCTGCTTCTTGTTTTATAGGTCCACAAGCCATCTATTAACTGCCAACCCTTGATACATCGCAGAAGTTGCAAAATAATATGAAAGTTAAGTAACTGAAGTTTGTGGTTCTGTGGCATACCGGAGCCTGCCAAAATACATGCTAGGAGTCTATTTGGCTAAGAATGGGTAAGGGGTCAAGGCAGAGTAATATCACATAGTATGAAAAGGGACCCTATGGAACTGCTCTAGGCTCCCAGGATTGTCACATGCCATTCAACCTCCTTAGGTTCTCCTATGTTATATGCATTTGGACACACCAGTATGCACACATACACACATGTATGTGGGTATGCCTCAGAGACCTTCCTTGAGGTGTTACTGAAACATGTTTCAATTATAGTAGGATACTATACAGCCTTCATTAGTTTAGAAAACAAAAGATAATTTGCATAATCGTAAATTCCAGATCTCCATTCTGTTCGTTTCATCTCAGCTGGAGTCCAAAAGGTAACAGGGTTTTGTCTGAAGGAATAAAAGTGTGTGTGCAGCTCTTTTATGCAACCAGTTAGTTATCACTATTCAGGGGAGAAAAGCTTAATATTTCTGCTTGTCCTAGAGTCGGTCCCAAGTAGATGAAAATCCTGATCAAAAATTATATAAAGAACTTCCAATATAATGTGTTTTTCCAGATGCAAAATGTTCTGCATGCATATGTGTATATAATTTTGAGTGGTAGGAAAACATGTAATTGTGTTGATCCATCATAATTTTTCTGTACTTTATAACTTTTCTACATATGTATGTATTATATTTAAAATAGAAAAAAATAGAAAAAAACCTGTGTATGTCTTTTAAAAACATAAAAGAAAATAAAAGAAGTGGGGAAAAGAGCACAGAGCTGTGTGCAGTTAAGGTCTGGCAAGCTCTGAAGAGGCCCTGAAAGGTTGACCAGGGACAAGACCTTGGCATATAACTTTCTCAGTCCTAAGAGACAGACAAGCCTTTGTTCAGGCTGTATCATCTGGTTTATTGTTTTCTCATGGAAAAATTGAAATGTGTTATGACCCCTTTAGCAATTCATCTATTTTTCAAATAACAAGTTTTTTCCTGAGACCATTTTTTAAAGGGAACTAGCACATTGGAAAGAAATCCAGTGCCTTCCCCAAAATCTATAGTTGCCCCTAACAATCATTGTGATTCCAAAGAGCAGTGTCAGATGTACCACTGTAAGTGAATAAGGACAGGAAAATGTTGTTTTGATTGATGCTTTGCTTATAGAGTGACCCTGTTTGATCCAGATCTTATTGTATGGCTACTTGACCCGGTAGTGATGGATTTATCCAAGAAAAATTGGTGCAGGGTGTTTATTAATCATGTGTACTTGTCTAAGCATGAGAAAAATATCAGAAAATACAGTAGACAAAAATTCCACCATTGAAGGTTAGATTCTATGAGGACGTGAAGGTGGGGTAAATGGGTAAATGGACAGTCAACAGTATAAATAGATAAGTTAGATATTGTATTGTTTTAGAAGATGATGTATACAGTAATTCCTCTTTTTCTGTGGGAGGTACAATTCAAGACTCTGAGAGGGTACCTTAAACTTAGATACCTTAGATAATATTAAACCCTATTTATACTCCATTTTGTCCTATACACACATACCTATGATAAATTTTAACTTAAAAATATGGCACAATGAAAGATGAGCAATAACTAGAGCTGCACACAGTGATATGTGAATATCATGTACTCTTATAGGTTGAGGCAGGAGGATAACAAGTTTCAGCGAAGCATAGGCAATTTAGCAAAATCTTGTCTTTTAAAAAATAAAATAAAATAAAAATTATATAGACTGGTGATATAGTTCAGTGTACAGGCGCTGGATTCAATCCTCAATACTGGAAAAAAATGTGTAATAAAATGGTATTGCCATATAATGTATTCAGTCTACAACATCATTATTCTTGCTCTTTGAGCCATTATAAAATAAAAGTTACTTGAACACAGGCACTGTGAGACTGCTACAGTCAATCTGATAATCAGATGGCTTCCATGACTAACACTTGGGTAGTGTATACATCAAGGATACACTGGCCAAAGGGGTAATTCATGTCCTGGGTGAGTGGCGCGAACTACTAGAGATTTCATCATACTACTCAAAATGATACCCAATTTCAAAGTCACAAATTGTTTGCTTTAAGAATTTTGGTTTTTTTTACTATTTTCAGACCATGGTTGATTGTGAATAATTGAAAACGCAGGTAGTGAAACTACAAAGGATGAAGGGTTACTGTAATATGGAAGAAATAATTCGGGGTTGCTAACGAGGATGGAGCCAGGGTGGCAGAGACACAGATGGTGCTGTCAATTTTCAATGAAACAGCCAACCTTTCCTGAGAAGGTGTGCACGGCCAGGCTTCCCTATGAATCCAAAGAGACCACAGGTCCCATAGCCTGAGGGACTCCATAGAAGGAGACAAGTGTGCCTAAAGCCAGAGAACAAGGAAAAGGTGAAGAGAAATCATGCGAGCCCACATAGGTGGGGTGAGAGGAGGTGTCATTGGAGGAGCCAGAGGACATATTTGAGGTTAGATGTTCTGTGATAGGGCTTCCATTTGACAAAACTAGATATGCTGATTTTTAAACTTAACCAAACAAGGGAGAGTAACACTTGCAGTACATTCCCATTGTCCTGAAAACACCCTAAAAGACATAGTCAAAGAAGTAACAATAAACAGATTGAACTCCATGGGTTATACATATGGCAGATACATAAGAGGTTAATGGTCATCCTAGAAAGCTCACTGAGGAGCAGATCTTTACAGATCATTCAAAACTTGCTGGCACTCTGTCATCTTTAGCAGTCCTTGCTCTTTGGCAAGTTTCTCCTTATTCAGTTTGTCTTTGGCCTGTCTTTGTTTTTGTGTCTGGTTTTTTTGTTTTTTGGGTTTTTTTTAGAAAAATGGGGAGAGGAAGCTCCATTTTTGTTTTTCCCCCTTTGATCCTTTCTTAAATAATAGTTTAGACCCATAGTTAATGGTCTCCTATAGAAACCAACTTCACTAAAAATGAGAGGACAGAGAAAAATTTCCTTTCCTCTGTTGTCTTTAATATTCATGTGTGTTGACACTAGCGATTAAGCAGAACTGAGAGTCTCATTATGCCAGCAGGGTCCCTGGAATCTTGAAAGCTGGGCATCCACAACTGCCCTGGTTGTGCTGATCTAGAAGAAAATGGGAGATATATCACCCAGAGTTGCACCATGCTGGCACTATGACTGACCAATTGCCCAATGGCAGACTTTGGTCTTTCTGAAAGCCCCCTTTTTGTTCTTAAAACTATAGATGGGAGATAGCTCAGGGGTCTAAGTGCCTGCCTGGCAAGTGCAAGGACCCAGTTCAATCCCTAGTACATCATGCTGTGCCAGCCCCTTGCTGGGCCCGCTATGCCGGCCACCAAAACCTGGCATGATGGCTCACACCTATAATCCCAGTGCTAGAGAGGCTGAAACAGGAGGATCATTATGAGTTCAAGTCACATAGTGAGAGACCTTATACCAAATACACAAATTAAAAAAAAAAAAAAAACTGTAGATTGACCCAAATGTTCTTTCTCAGATTTACTCAGTTAGAAAAGATGAATACTAGCATTTTTCTGCTTTCATCTCCCTTAATTTTAACTCTAAGGAAAATTTTGAGAACATTTTTAAGGCAAATCTATACAGAATTCATAAAGTAACTAGTGGAAAGGAGTCCCAAAACATAGGCCATAACTGCCCTCTGAGCTTATCCAACCATTACTGTTTACTGTGATCCTAGCAGTGTGCTCATATTAGGAGAAAGAACTCAGTGATGACAACCCCACAGCACCCTCATTTGCTAGCGTTAACACAGCCAGCCCTGGACACTTGCAGACTCAAGTGATGGCAGAGAATGCGACACGCCTGTTTCTTTCTTTATAGTGGATTTTTCTTAAAAACTCTCAGATATTCAGGGACATGCATCAGCCCACAACCTATTCCTCCGTGATGAGTTATTTTCTGCTTGTGTTGGTGAAAGCTCTGATATGGACAGAAAAAACCTCTGACAGGTAGATTCAATTGAGAGTTCAGGCACCCGGTTTTATGTCCTGATTCTTCATCAGATTGGATGCTGTAACCTTTATTTGTTTCAATTAATCATCCATCAAACAGGCCCAGCAATTCCTTTGGTAGGTCCAATTTCAATTACATTGTTTATAGGTTTAAAGGAAATTAAGTGTAAAGGCAAAAGGCATTGATGGGGCCGGAGAGATAACTCAGTAGAATAAGTGACCTGTCTGATCATGTGCACAAAGAACTAGAGTAGCAAATGTTCCTGTGATTAATTTCCTGATAATCTTTTTAGAGCTGATAAGGCAGAATATGGTAAATGTTTGAATTGAAATTTTTTTACAGTAAGGGATACATTACCACTCATCCCCCTCAAAATGTTTCGCTTTGCTTCAAAAGCATATCTCATCGTTCTTGGCACTTTCTGAAACACTTCTGGAAGTTGTCTTTCTGGAGTGTCTCTAGTGGTGCTGTCGTGACTGCTTCTGCATTCTGTGTCAATTCAGTATTTATCTTCCATCAATATTTTGACTTTGGGTAAGAGGAATAACTTGAATAGTGCCAGATCCAGTGACTAAGATGGAGGAAGACACACCAATTGTTTCGATGGGCCTAGCTTTCCGTTGGATGCCACTCAACAGCAGCGTTCGCTGTATTTTTTATCATGCCTTGTAATGAAGCTCATGAAAGAGGACTCCCACAACTGATTCAGAAAGTAGCAAAATGATTGGATAAGTATATTCCAAGATGGGGAGCATTTTGAGTAGAATTAATAAAAGTATGTCTTTTATTATATTTTTAAAATTGTTTTACAATTCCTATATATTTTGTTCAAATCTTGTATGTCCATAGTGATGCTTAATTTTATAGAAGCCTAAGTAGTTTGGTTTATCTGTTTTCCCCAAAATACATCGTGACAGTGTAGGAAATTTCATGCTAGAATGAAGGCTAGAACAAAGAAGAAACCAAAAGGGCCATTGGATCAAATATGGTGGCACACGTGTAATTCCAACACCCTAGGAAACTGAGGCAAGAGCACCACAAGTCCAAGTGCACCTTGAGAAACTTAGCAACTTAGAAAGATCTTGTCTTAAAATAAATAAATAAATAATAATAATAATAATAACAAATGGTTGAGGATATAGGTTATTGTAACAGACCTGGTTTATATCCCCAGTATTGCAATCAACCAATCAATCAGTCATGGGAAGGGCTGGCCAGATAGCTCAGCAGATTAAAGTACCTACGTAGGCAGACCCAGGAACCAGGGTTCAATCCCTGGCTTGCTGTGCCGGCCCTACCCCAGGGACACACTGAAACTACTGAGACTGGGTGTGGTGGTAGGGGAACCTGTAATCCCAGTGCTTGGGAGGCTGAAAAACAGGAGGATCATTCTGAGTCCAATCTGTATAGTGAGACCCTGTAGACCCTGTTCAAAATTTTAAATAAATAAATAAATAATTTGTTTAAAAAATCAGTCATGGGAGAAAATGTTTAAAATAGCAGTGCCATTTGGGCCTACCGGAAGGTCCACCAAGGCTGTAAATTCCCAAGCCAAGGACACTGAGAGTGGAGAAAGCCAATGACCTCTGTACAAGTATTCTCCTCAATTCCTCAGAAGTCTTAGCACCGGCATTCTGTCCAGAGAAAAAAGGCAACACTTATTCTGATTTAATTTCATATTAAAACAAATTATTTAAACATCTCAATTCCAAATAGCTTTGTCATATACTACAGTGTGTATGTGTGTGTATGTGTGTGTGTGTGTGCGTGTGTGTATGTTCGTGTATATCTATTTCTAGAGAGATCTTTTTTTAATGGGTTTAATACAGACTCTACAGGGCCTCACTACACAGATCAGACTCACAGTGATCCTCCTATTTTCAGCCTCCCAAGTGCTGGGGTTACGGGTGCGTGTCACCACACTCAATCTCAGTCACTGTCTCAGCACATCCCGGGGGTGGAGCCAGCACAGCATGCTGAGGATCAAACCCGGGTCTCAGCACCTGCCTAAACAGACACTTTAATCTGCTGGGCTACCCAGCTGGCCCGGGAGATCTTTGGAAAAGAAATTTTCTTCATTAAGCAACTAGTCTGAGCTCATTGGCATACAATGAGATTTCAGAATCTTCCTTGGCACCTTAAAAAGCAAAGGCCTCATGAAACCATCTAGGTAGAGTTGACTTGTAGTAAAGTTGGAGTTTTTCAATTCTCTTTGATATGAAGAACTTCAAGTCCAGATTCTCTAGAGGTACCTGCCATACAATAAAATTATTAATAAGCCTATGTAATTTCATACTGAGTTGAAAAGTTGAATGGGAGCTGCCTTTTGCCTCATTCTGAGCCATTTACAAGGTGCTATATAACAGAAAAGAACACTGTAACTGCTCATGGGCAGAGACACTGAGGTAGGGTAAAAAAAAAAAAAGGGGGAAAATTACAAAGGCAGTACTGATCTAGTAAACTACCTTACTATATTCAACAGTAGGTTATGAGTGTTTTGCAAGAGAAAGCAATTGATTCAACAGGGGACAAAAAGGCCTATCTTGTGCCTACCAGATATTGTTTCAGTGAATATTTATTAGCCCCTGCTTTGTGCCACCCGTTCTTCTTCACTGCATGGGAGGAAATAAGAATGAACGAATGAAGATTTCTTGAACCTTATGAAATTTACATGTTACTGGCAGAGATAAACAGGAGGCAAATTATGATTTCAAGTCATTGTGAAGACGATGCAGAAGAACAAAAAGGGCTAAGGGTATAGAGAGCCACGCAAAGAGAGGAGGTAGCTCTCTGAGCCAGGGCAGTGTCTAAGAGGCCTTTCCAGGCAGAAAGAACAAGAGATGAGAAGGACAGGAATAGCAAGGGGTCTGGAGCAGGAAGCAAATGAGCAAGAGGAAGCATGGCGGGAAGGAAGTGATGCAGCGGGATGACGTCAGCAGGGTCTGCCGAGCACAGCGCTCTGAGAGCTCCACAATGTGCACAATTCACCTGGGGATGTTGGTGATTTGTTGCTTTTGATTTAACAAGTTCGAAATGGACCCTCAAGATTGGGCACTTCTCCTTTTTGATCTGACGCTGCTGGTCCCCAGGACACACTTTAAATAGCCACTTCCTAATTCATGATCTAGAGTTTCAATTCTGCTCTAAACGCAGTGATTTGAAGAGTGAGTGGTATCTTTAACTTTTAAAGAGATCGTACTTACGTGTGGCAAATAGATTCTGTGTGCGAGCACTGGGGAGGAACAAGGACATTAGCCTGGGCAGGAAATTAGTGGTTTGGAGTAGAAAAAGTGTAAGAGGGCAGTGAGTGCGCATGTACTGCTGTGGTATGGTGCTTTTCATTCTTTCAGGAATATAGCCAGAAGGGGAACAAGACGGTTGAATGGAACTTCTCATCCTAGTTTTTTAAAGGAATGTCCACGCGGATTTCCAAAGTGGTTACACCAGTCTACACTCCTACCAATAGTGGAGAAGTGTTTCTCCCCCGTGCCCCAACCTGGCCAGCATTTGTTCTTGGTTGATTTCTTAACAATAGCCTTTCTTTCCAGAGTGAAATGGAATATCAGTGTTGTTTTATTTTCATCTCTCAACTGACCAATGATATTGAACATTTTCTCTTACATTTATTTGCCATTTGGATTTCATCAGAGGAGTGTGTGTTCATCTCACATGCATAAAAGCACAATTCATAATAGCTAAACCTTATAAGCAATCCAACAGCCAGTAATAAAAAGAAATAAATAAAAATATATGGTCTTTTGGGCCAGGGATATAGGATATAGTTTAGCTGTATAAGCACCTGCCTGGCAAGTGCAAGGTCCTGAGTTTGATCACTAATACATATATATATACATATATGCAAAGAGTACTACTCAGAAATAAAGAAGGATAAACTTGAGACTTTTATAGGCAAATAGATGCAACTTGAGACCATACTCACAAATGAAATAAATCAAATTCACATGTGCAAACATTATATTATCTCCCTGGTGTGAGAAACTAAGAGTAAATGCGGTCCAAAATGAATAATAGAAACCATGAAATAGGAAGAAATTGCTCAGAGGGAAAGAGAAACTAGACTGGGGGAAAGGGAAAAAGAAGGAAAGGAAGAATGAAAACAAGACACAGTAATTATACTGCTAGTTCCTTTTCAGTCATTGAAAAGACAGGCTTGTGCAATGTTATTTGGAGAAATTCTATGCCCATACATTGTACTTTAAGTAAGTACTTTCAAGATAACAATGTGCAATGTATTGGTTATTGTTATTCTCTTGTTATTTTGTTTTCAAATTTTATTTTTTCCATAACATAAAAAAGAGGGCTGTAAGACATTAGGAATTAGGCAACATTTTGAAGGTAGAACTGATAACACTTGATCCTGAATTGGATGTTGTACATAGAAGACAAAAAAAGGAGAACTTTGAATTTTTTGGCCTAAGTAACTGAACAGATGCTGATACCATTCGTGGAGGTGGGAGCAGGAGGATAGGGGCTACCAGGTAGCACAGCAGCAGACTGGGCAGTTGTGAAATGTAGTATGTCAGCTTGAGAGTCACACATTCAAATTCTAAGACCCAGTACCTCAGAATGTGATCTTATTTGGATATGTCTTCATAGAAGTGAAGTAAAACCATTAGAATAAATCCAAATACAATTCATTGTCTTTCATTTTTTTATTTTTAGAGGAAAACTTATGCATTAAACATATAGAATTGTCTCTTAGTATCCTTTGGGGTTTGGTTCCAGTCCACCCTCCCCCCGCCAGAGGATACACAATCTTTGGACTCTCAAGTCCTTTATATAAAAATTTCATGGTCTTTGTATACAACCTACACATCCTCTCATATACTTTAAATTAGTTCTACATTATTTATAACACCTAATACAATGTACATGTTATGGCAATAATTTTTCTGCAGTATCATTTAGGAAATAATGACAAAAAAAGAAACCTTGCAAGTGTCCAAAACAAGTGTAATCATCCCCTAATACTTTGGAACTGAAGTTAGTTGAGTTCAAGGAAGCAGAGGATTGGTTGTAAGGAAGGGAGGAAGGGAGCTGCTCTGTTAGGCAAACTAGTAGTAGTAGGTTTTAGTAATCTGGGCAAGGAGCCTTCCAAAGAGGAAGAACAGCACCTAAGCATGTGTAGAAGCTCTTGGGAACAGGTGGCATAGCATCAAACTTTCATTTTGGGTCCATAAAGTAATGACAATATTGAGTGGGAGTGTTTTAGTAAAAAGATCACTGGCCTAGCATTTGAAAATCATTGGTGTAAGTTCTAGCTCTATAGAAAAAGTCCCTTCCATCTCTGAGCCTTCGCTTCCCCATCGTAAACGGAAATAGGTGTTCCCTGACACCCCACCCGGCAGGCGGCTGGGAGATCCAAATAAAATAAAAATGAAAGTCAAAGTACTTTTCAAGGTATGCAGTCTTGTGCAAATGTTAGTTGGAACACTTGTTCTGTTGTTCTTGATGCAGCTGCTGTTGCTTCGGCCACAATAGGTAAGACGCCAGGGTGCAGCCAATAAGCAGAGTGCTAAGCAACTGGAGAGCCGAGATGCTTGATGTTATGAGTACGCCTGAAAGTTGGTTTTGGCAGTTGTCAAGCCATCCATCTTATTTTTTAGAAGCTGAAAACTCCAAGTTCATGTGATCTTAATTATAATCATACTTTTATTTAAAGTGGGAAGCAGCGGAAGATTGTGGTAACATAAATCACAAGTCATCTAATCTCATTTAGGTTATATGAAAACAAGATGGAAACCTTTGAAGTTCGTGTGTTTATTTGCTAATCCATCCCCCTCCCCCTGCGTACACATCACATTATGTTTCTTAGAACTGTTTGGACAAGAAGTATTCTTCTTTTTCCAGGATTTTTATTTTAAAAAAATAATAAGTTCAGTGTTTGACTCGAAATCAGTATGCAGTTGGCCAAAAGCAAGCCATCTTAGCTATCATTGTTACACCAAATTTTGAAGCTTATTGAAATAAGCAAGAGATTTTTCTGATCTTTGATGATGGAATAAAAAGAAAGGAAATCTAAGGCAG
>NDGN011344917.1:0-15635 GCA_002564285.1 Tympanoctomys barrerae | reverse complement strand
AACTGTCCTACCAATTTGGTTTGAAACTGTCTCGTTGCTATTTGCTTCTCAATAAAATTATGGAAAAAAAAAAGAAATGGATGGAGACATAGATATTTTTGTGGTGTTTCAAATAAAAATAGATATTTTTGCTATAGTTTAAGAAACAAGCACACTGATTCAAAGCAAGTTTTTTAAAATTTAAAGTTAAGTATATTTTAACTGCCACATAAAAACACAGAAATGTACATATTCATGGCTAATACGCGATGCGAAGTTTTTTAATTGACATGTAGAAATTGTGCCTATCATTTCCCTGCAGTTTTACCATCTGCTTCCGTCCAAAAAATTATAGCTCAGTTTTGCTGGTTTTGCAGCTTTTCAAGATAAATTTGAATGTGAATGGCTTTGGGCCGTGTCTGCTCTCTGATTCACAGCAGCCAGGGTCTTCTGTCGCCTGCACCTGGCCATTGCTCAGAGCGCTGCTCGGCCCTCAGCCCAGCCTCTTGGAAAGTGCTTCGTTTTGTGGACAATTATCATCTCAGGAATGACAGTCAATGCTTCTCCCAGTCACACTCTTCAGTTCCCACTGGTTGCAGATGCTAAATGTCAAATTTTTGTTTCTGAAGTACAGTGAAAACTGTTTGGAGAATTTTGTGACACTTGTTGAGATTGTGTCACCCAGAACTGTCACATACTAAGATAGAAAATCACAAGCTTTACCAGGGTGAGAGTTTTACCTAAAGCACTGGTCACACCCAAAACCCTCTCTTGCCTGTGTCACACAGGTCCCAAAAGAAAATGGATGGACAGATAAATCAAACTAATTCAGGAAGAGTTTATTGACAAAGGACTGCTTAAAAATCTAGAAGCACAAGGCATAGTGCAGGAGTCTGGCATTGGTAGTGAAGAGAGAAGATGGCGTGAGAAGGGAGGGAGGGAGCAGTGAATATTCTGGAAGAGAATCCTCAGCAGCCATGTTTTTATAGAGTTCCAGTTCAGGATGGAAGCCGAAGGAAAAGTCTCTGCCCTTACTTTTCTCTCTTTGATATCCTTCCCGAGTTCCCCATTGACTGGACTCAACCTGAAGCTGGGCTACGTGAGGACCTGGAGAAAAATACACACAACTCAGAGGGAAGGGGAGCTGGAGATTTCCAGCACTAAGCCTTAGGGAGGTAGGTTGCAGGAACGTGGATGATGGTTTTCCCAGAAACTTCATGTTTGAAAGGTGATGACTCGCCAAGCAAGACAGTGCGTACAAATATGTGGTGTCACCTGTAACCCTCCTGGAAATACACAATGCCAGGACGACTAGAGAGTGGTGATCAGGTATCTTCAGGGCTCCCAGAAGGCGCACGTGCCTCTCAGACATCTCCATGCCAGTTAGATTGGATGACATTTAAGTTTACTAATTTTAACACTCGTTGCACTCCACTACCAAGTGAAAAGAACAATTAGGAATAAAATACAGAGCGACCATCTGGAAGAGCTTGTCTGCTTTTTAGGAAAAGGGGTGCAGCCTCCTCTCACATTTAGAACCAAAATTAGCTAACCTTAAAGGATGAATCTCCTTAGGAGAAATTTTGCCTTGAAATTTAAATAGGAAAAAAAATTAAATTTGTTTTCCAAAGGAATGACCTAACTGTATCCTATTACATGGAGCACAAAACCTTAGTTATGTCTAGGTGGTTTTTATTTGGAAAGATAGTACTATAGCCCCATTTATAGAACTTGGAATTATGCACAAGAAGATCCATCCTGAAGTCTGGCCAAGACCCTAGCTGTGGAAACACTAGATTATTACACAAAGAGTAACGTATAGGCAGAGCTACCGAAGGCAGTGACGTTAATCTTTCCCCAGGTACCATTTCACTTGCAGCTTAATGGAGGGATGGCAAAGAACAATATACTAAGGAATGAAATATCATGCTCAGTTCTTCTTAAGTACTGTAGTAAAACAAATTCTTAGAAGATTCGAGATGAGAGACCAGGTCCCAAATTTACCTCTGTCTTGAAATTGGAGCTCTTACATAATGCTGCTGGAATGCAACATGGTCCAGTCACTGTGGAAAACACTTTGGCAGTTCTTCCAAAAGTTAAACATAGAACTACTATAAGAACCACAGTTAGATTCCTAGGTGTATAGTCAAAATATTTCAAAACAGGACTCACATAGACACTTGCTTGCCAATGTTCGCGAAAGCCCTCTGCACAATAACAAAGAGGTAGAAACAACCCAAGTGGCCCTCAGCAGACAAATGAATAATCACAGTGTGGTAATCAAACACAATGAAAAATAATTCAGTCAGAAAATGCAATGAATTCTGATGTATGTGAGGGAACATGGATGTATTAGCTTCCCATCACTATATTGAAATACCTGAAATAGTTAATTATAAAAAGAAAATATTCTGGCTCAAAGCTCAAGGTTCCAGTCCAAGGTCAGGGATATCCATTGCTTGGGGCCTTTGATGGTCTTGCAGAGAGTAGTGATGGGGAGAGGGGAGTGGAGCCACCAGCTCACCTCCTGGTCAGGACACGAAAGAGAATGAGGGAACAGCCAAGGTTCCACGGTCCTCCTTGAGGGTGCCCTGACCAACCGAATGATGGCTCAGAAGGCCTGTGGGAACTCCCAGTGATACTACATGGGAGCCAGACCTTTAATACGTGGCCCTTTAGCGAAACTTCAACATCCAAAAGTCAGCAATGGGTGAACTTTGAAAACATTCTGCTCAGTGAAATAAGCCAGACATGAGAGGATGAATATTGTGTGGAAATACAATAAGATGGGAAATGCTGGGTCCAAAAACCTTATCCACAGCAGTGCACAAGTAGAATAGTTAGAGTAGGCAACTTTGCAGAGATAGCAAGTCCATTAGAGATTAGGTAGAGAGGAGGAAACACAAGGAATTCTTGCTTCACGGGCACAGGTTTTTGTGAGGAGAAGTTTCTGGAAATAAGTGCTGGCGATGATCACACAACATTGGGGACGTAATGGATGCCATTCAGCTATACTCTTCAAGATAGCTATACTGGAAATTTTTATGTTGTGCAGATTTTTCCTACAGTTTTAAAAGATAATACATCCCTTTTCTCCTCATTGCATTTCATTTTAACCAAACATGTCACATGAGCCACAGAAACACAATATAATGCCATAAAATGAACTCAAATAAAGCCAAACTAATAAATGAGCATGATAAATAAATACAATATTTATTTCTGATTTGAGTTGAAAGCACTAAGCAAACCTCTGTTGGGTGTTAATCATTAAACAGGGTTTTTGCAAGGAAATCGTTAGAACACTGAGGAAGGCTTGAAGAGGAGATGGAGTGTCACTATGCTTCAGGCTTCTAGACTTTTCTTGTTAATGCCCTACAACAAACTGTGCTTCCCAACAGGAACAATAATGTCCACAGCTGGCTCCTTGGAGCTCACACAGGAGAGGAAGACAAAGGTAGTCTGCCTGGCCAAGGTGAGGGAGAGCAAGGCCACCGCTCGCTTACAGCAGGAGTTTTCAAGACACATGGCTTTCACTCAGTGGAGCTATTTATAGAAAGATTTTTAAGTGGCAACTGTTGGCATTTCTAATTTTAAAAGTAATATATTTTTATTAGAATGACTTCAGAAAGAAAAAATAACCCAAAGAAGGGAAAATAATCTCCCATCATTTTTCCACCTATGTAGTTGGTATTACAGTATGTGTATGTAATCATTAATGCTAACGTTTTGGAAGGAATCATTTTTCACTGAAAAGTTTTCAGGTCCATACCACGATGGCAGCCATCATAACAATGTTGATGTGTTCTAGCCCAACTCATGAACAGCACCAGTGGGCCAAGGCTGCAGTGTGGAAAATCCTGCTCACTGACTCTGCAGTAGTGGAGTCACAAACCAGAGGACCAGGGGCTGTGTCCCCAGAGAAAGGAAGAAACAGACTTGTGACAGGATTTGAGACAAGCAGGGCTAAGATCAGGCAGGACAAAGCAGGACTGTGAATGAACACAATGTGGAGTACAGAGTAGACCATGGATCTTTCCCTTGGAAATCCCAGGGTTAAGAAAGATGGGAAATGCTGGGTCCAAAAACCTTGGCCACAGCAGTGCACAAGGACTGGAAATCCAGGCTGCTTCTCTGCATTAAAGTGACTGATGCCCTCACAGCAAAAACAACACAACATTCTTATTCCTATGATTTCAAAGCCTAAACTCTTTGGCAATCTGTGATTTCAGAAAACAAGATATTTTAGCAAGACAGTAATGGTCCCTGGAAGAAAAGCACCATTGTCACACTTGGTAGCGGTAGCAGGACCTTGGGAGAAATGCTATCTATTTAGAAATGTTAGCAGCCCCTTCCTTCATCTGTGTCTATTTTCCAGGTTGATGAACAGCAGGGCAATATTTTGTCTTTTCAGATCCATGTGATCTATACTTTTTCAGCTTTTCTCCATTTTTTTTTTTTTAGACAGGGTCTTACTATGCAGTTCAGGCTGACCTGGAGCTCACTGTGTAGCCCAGGCTGGTCTTGAACTCTCCGTGATTCTCTTGCCTCAGCCTCCCAAGTGCTAGGATCACAGTCATGCACACCACACTCAGATTTCCCATTGCTTTTTTAATGCCTAAATTTGTTTCTTTTCATCTACATTATTGCAATAGTATATATCTAATTATGAATCAATTTTTCTATTTATATTATTTTTTACGATCTTTATTTGATTGCTATTATTTTATACATATCATTTGAACAGCTAGGTAACCACCCATGTTGTAAGTGTACCAAAGCTTACTTAAATCCAATTTGGTTGTTATCCATTTCTTTCATAAATTTCTAATATTTACTATACTAAGTTATATTTTGATAAGCATCTTCATGAGTATAGTTTCTCTGCAAACTGATTACTGGATGTAAAGTCATATTTTTGAGGCTCTAGATATTTCTTTCTAAATTGCTATCTCAAAAGTTATTTCATTCAAATAGTGTATTAAAATTATCATTTATGGCACCCACTTAAGCACAAGGAAAAAATTTTCTTTTAATTTAGTTAAATTGTTCATTCTAAGATGTTAAAGTAGTGTCTGCTTGTTATTTTAATTTGCATTTTAAAAAATTATCAGTAAGGTTAAAGACTTCCTCATATTGTTTACTAATTTTGCTGATTTTAATGACTTTAATTTCTACTTGATTATGTGTCAGGAAGGTTCAGATGTTTCTCATCAGACCATCTAGCTCTTTGTCATGCAAACATGCACTAAAGTACTCTTTTTTTTTATGTATTTAGTACAGGGTTTGCAGGATCTCACTACTAGATCAGGCTCATAGTGCTTCTCCTGCTTTCAGCCTCCCAAGTGCTGGGATTACAGGTGCACACCACCCTGCCCAGCCTCAATCAATGTCTCAGCATCCACGGGGGTGGGGCCAGCACAGCACCCTGGGGATTGAATCCCAGCCGCTGTGCTCTGGCTAAGCAGGCCCTTTAGTCCGCTGAGCTATCAGGCCGGCCCTCCAAGATGCAGCTTAGAGCAAATCCATTATCCTCTTAGTTTTGCTGAACCTTTCCTCAGGGAACCTCATGACGTGAAGATGGGGATCACAAATCTAAATGACTATGTCTCGCTGATCTCCTGTTGATGGCTCCGGGTTGCCATGAGTGGTGATGATGTCTGACACCAGTGACTTGTGGTTAATGATGGAAAAGCCAAGGATGAGAAATGGTTTGTTGCAAAATTAAGTTCTAGGAACTTTAAAATAAGACTACGACACTGTCATGCATCATCAAGGATTCACTCTTCAGAGCCATGAGCACAGCAACTAGTGTGCTAGAGACGCAGCCAACAGAATCCAAGCCACCAGTAGCGCAGGTGTGGCAACTGTGAAAGAGGGCAGTGTTTTTCCACATCAGACTCATCTTTTATATGCATCTTAGATGGATAATGGAAAACTGCTGAGTTAAACCATGGTGCATCCCAAGATCAGATCAGTGAGGAGCTCGGGGAAGGAATTCGTGTTGCAAAACCCATTACCAGCCAGTCACGGTTATTTTGCATCGTAACCTTAATGATTTCTGTGAAGTCTGGAAGTCTGTGTTACTGTGGTTGGCACAGAAATTTGTAATTCCAATTTGCAACCCCCAGGTCCCTCTTTCTTATCATTAACTAACAGTAGAAAGTTCAAAGGCTTGAGATTTCTCAAGATATCTTCCTTTCTAAATGCTATTTCCCTGATTTATTTACAGAGTGAAGGGTGCAGCAGGGGGTATAAGAGGACATACTTGGCTGAAAATACACTTTGGAAAAACACAGCATAATAAAGGTGCTGGCCGACCTGTGAAAGGTCTGTTTTCCCTTTGTGTTTGTTCTCAATATTTCTCATATTTAATGTCAGACTTCAGAACTCCACCATTCAAATGCGGCAGATATTCGGAGTGTCAAGTGGATAATAGCCTTCGAGCGAGGAAGCTCTGAAAGCGTGATGAGAAGCTAGATAAGAGGTCTGAGTTCACACAGGGGTGGGAGACAGCACACCACACTCTGGATTTGTGTGGATATTTTTGAGCCACTTATTCCAATTTCAGTATTTTAATGCAGATGGGGCCACCTTAAAATAAACATGCAAGTGAATCTTAAAAGACAAAGCAGGGAGAAAAGACATCAGAAAGAAGTAAAATAAGCAGTCCTAAGTCTGCAAGAGATGGACAGGGGAAGAAGGCCTGCCCAGCTGTCTTTATTTTCCTCAGCTTTACTATACAAGTAAGATAAATAAAAATTCTGTGCATTGATTATGTTCAATGTGATGTCTGATACATGCACATGTGCATGGTGAAATAATTAGCATAATCAAATCAATTAATATATTTAACACCACACATGGTTACTATCGGAACACTTAACATGGACTTCTGCAAATTTCAAGTGAATGATATGGTTTTATCAACTCTAGTCACCATCCTGCATATTAGGTCCCCAGAAGTTATTCATATCAAAATTGAAATTGTATAGCTCTGGAGCTGTATCTCTATAAATCTCCCAGCCCCCAGATCTCTTTTTTGTTGACATCATTTGACACCACAGAGCTGCCACTTTTTCCTCCCTCTTTTGTCTGTATCTCCTTTCTGAAAAATTTGACCTTTTTAAAAAATGCATTTGGTACAGAGTCTACAGGGTCTTACTACACAGATCAAACTCGTAGTGATTCTCCTGTTTTCAGCCTCCCAAGCTCTGGGATTACAGGTGCACGCCACCACACCCAGCCTCAATCTCAGTCTCAGCGCATCTCAGGAACAGGGCCAGCATTGCACACTAGGGATCAAACTCGGGCCGCTGTGCTCTGCCTAAGCAGGTGCTTTAATCCCCTGAGCTATCTGACCAGCAAAATTTGACCTTTTGATGCCTTCAAAATTGAATTTAAGTTACTTGGAAAAGTTGCTGTAAAGATCAGGTAAGTAAATGCAAGATTCACTTTCTTTAATTTCACAAATCTGTTTGAAATAATAGAGACCACAAATATGAATCAAGAATGAGGATAATCTTTAAGTAAATCAAAATAGCCAAGTACAGAATTAAGAACTATAGTGTTTGTTCATTTGCTTCTCTTTCTATTCAAAGGAATAAAACACTAAAATAGAGCCCAAACCCTCTTTACTCTCACCTCCAGTCTCAGTGCTTCCCTTGTCCCAGAGGCAGCTATTAGGACTCCATTTGTTCAGATATTCACAGTCTGTTCTGGAAAACCATTAGTGTTTTCAACAATCTACCCATGTCAGGATGCACCATCTTACACACATATGTTATCCCATTCATTCTTTTTAACTGTTAATAATATTCAGCTCTATGAATAATATACTCATCTCTTTTGAGCTATATCTTGAGTTTTAAGTTTTTGTCATTGTGAAAAGCTTCAGTGAAATATGCATGTAAGTATTTCCTGGGGCTTAGATGCAAAATATATTTTTAGAGTACCATGAAGAGGTGGAATTATTAGGTTGCCAATTTTTAAATTTACTCAATGTGGCCATATTTCTCTCTATCGGAATGATGTCAGTGATATTCCAGCCCCAGGAGATTGTAAACAGCTACTTCCCATTAGGGGCCAATATTCAACGTCATTGTGACTCAAATTCTGCCAATTAGAGGCATGTGCAGTTGTTTTCATGTATATTTTTCTAGGTAAGGTTGGGTGTGGTGGTGCACACTTATAATCCCAGCATTTGGGAGGCTGAGGCAGAAGGAATGAAGCCTGAGGCCGGCCTGGGCTGCATGGTGAGTTCAAGGCCAGCCCTCACTGCAAAGCAGGACCCTGTCTCAGAAACAAAACAAAACACTGTTTTTCTACTTCATAAGGCAGTTGGTTATCTTTCGCACATTTATTGACCATTCAGATTTTGTCTTCTGAAAATGTTCTACTTATTTATGTCCGAACATACTCCTGGGAAGAGTAAGCTTTCTACTTACGCTTAGCAGGAAATGGGCTCAGAGGTGCCAGGGAACTTCCCCAAGGTCAAAGACCTAATGAGAACCCCAAGTGGGATTTCAGCCTCGGTGTGCCGGTTCAGCCCATCCAGCACTTACACGTCCCAAGACAGTGCATAGCACATCCAAACCTTTCTCCTGAAGTGAGAAGGTTGTCAAGTCACCTGAAGATAGTGAAGTGGACCATTCCTACAAGGTACAGTGTGAGGATCTTCCCAGAAACGCTGCCCCAAGCAGCTACCCGGAGGGGCCTGCCACCCCTTGGGAATTTGGAGACACCTTTCTTCCTAGTCAAGCCCTTGCAGTACTCCTTCTAAATACTAACAGCACTGCTTGAGGTGTGAGGGTTAAACAGTCTGCCTGGTAGGACCAGAAAAGAAGAGCAGAAGCAAGGGAAGGATTTAAACTCCTGGATTAGGGGCAGAGCAATGAGATTTGTTTAAAAAGATAAAGTAAAACCTTGTTGGTGCAGACAAAATTCTGCTGAAAGATCATTTCTTCCTTCTCCCCTTTCTCCCAGATTCAGCTTTTGTAGAACTACAGAGCTGTGTAAGATTTTCAGAGCATCTTTCAGAACCTATTGACTTTCTCCAGTGAAGAATTTGAGGTCATTATTTAATTCAGAGGAATTGGGTAATATTAAGAACCCACTGGCAGAAACGAGCTGGGACTGACATATTCGGCAGAGTCAGTGCATGTTTCCGAGCCCAAAGAAGCTTCACCTTCTGTTCCTGGTGGTCGAACCTGCTGTAAGAAGGACTTTTAGTTAACAAGAAGCACAGCTATACTAAAGATCCAAGTAAAGCAGACACCATGGTCTAAGGAGTCTTTGAGCTTATGTGCCTCTGTGTGTGTGTGTGTGTGTGTGTGTGTGTTGTGCTTATCTGTCCATAGACCTAGCGTATTTTTTGGCAAACAGTTGTTGACCTATCTTAGTCATTTTGGCTTCCTGGTAATAAGAAGCCACTTCATTTCCACACATGCCTCCTAATCTCAATGCCTCCCTCGTCCAGAAGCTGATTTCTCCCTCACTGCCTCTCATCACCTGTCAAAGCTGCAGAGCAGTAAGAAGGCCAGGCATGGCCACTGAAGAAAGAGAGTCTGATGTAGGAGGATGTTAAGAAAGATGAAGAAGAGAGTGCTGAACTCATCAGATTCGCATGGCTTGTGAGAAGACAAAGAAAGGAAGAACAGAACAACCCATGGTAGGACAGGATGCAGGGCCCTCCTCCCCAAGTCAGGGAACATGGAAGAAGGAGAGCAGAAACAAAGGGCAGAGGACCGTGCCCTCCCTCCTCTTGAAAGTGTGGGTGAGGTCATCTCACAGGTGGTGCCCACTGCCTGCAGAGCTGGGTGGGCAGCAGGCCTGAACTTGGTCCCCCCAGTCCCTTTTTAGCTTCTATATGGAATGATTGGGGTCCCAGAATGCACTGAATGCCCTTAAAGTTTTCAGAAGTGAGTAGTGATTGGCTACCTATTTGCTGGGGGAGATAGATCTTCACCCTAAGATGGAGAGGTTCTGTAGCGGAGGGACATGTCCTTAGCTTTGGGGACACAGGCAGATGTCAAGGGCATGGCACGAGGGAGGGCTGCAGGAAGGGGCAGCCATAGACTTAGGGGACTGTGGAGCCATGGACAGCACATCAAGCTATGCAAGCTGCATGCTTCAGCAATGGCCATCAGGAGTCCACCAAATAGAGAGAAACCCTCCCATTCCCAGACACCATTCTGCAGAACAGCAGCAAGTAGGAGCCCAACCTAAAACCCTAAAGCATTCACAGTGCTTCAGTTATCTGAAGAGGCATTTCAAATCATTGGATTGTGCTGTAGTCACCACATTGGCCCAATATATAGTGTTCCTATCCCTTGGAAGAGCTGGTAAGAATGATCAGATCAATTTTCATGGTGAAAGATATCTACGGCTGCTTTGATTATCCTGATCATAAGGTAATAATTTTTAAATGCAATGGCTTTGATTTTCATAGAAATGGGAAAAATTAAAGTGGTACCCACAAGTGCTTGAAAAAGCTACCAGAAATTCAAGTATTCTTCCATCCCCTTCTTGTGCACATGATCACGTGTGGTCTTCAGAGGAGAACACTTTTATCCCCTCCCCCATCCTAAATTCACAGAGTCCTAGAAAACAAATATGGCTGCTGGGGTCAGAGGTCAATCTTGTGAACGGGGAGACGGTTGTTAAAGGATCAAAATCTCTGTCATGGCTTCTGCTAGTCTTTCTCTTTTTAACTCAACACTCTAGTCTATCATTAACTATTTCATGAAAACACTTTATATGCACACATACAAATTCGTTTTTTTCTTGTTGATCATTTAGTTTTTTGTCCTATACAGTTAGATAATAGAATGGCGACTATATTTTACTTAAATGTTTCTGTTAATACTTAATTCTTTCCTTAGATCAGTTTCATAGAAATGAGATTATTGATTCTTAGGGATCTAGAATATATGTGTCTAATAGTGAAAATTCCTATATTAATATTGTTTATAAAATATTAATAAGTACAATCATCCTTGAAATCTAATAATGAAAATATTCATTCTCTTACACACACTTGTAAATCACTCTCTTCGTGATATCACCTCATCACCTTAAAATCGCTACATTTTAATTTAATGCCAATTGATGCATTTTTCTTTTTAAATTTTTTTTTGTTAATACTTTAGATCTGTGGTTGTGTTTTTAAAAAAAGTATTTTTAAGGCCCTCAAGATGAAGCTGCTGGCTTAGACAGCTTTTAAAATCTGGAAGTAATTTCTTTTTATTTCTAGACTTCGCTAGAGCCTGGCTAGTGCAGCGCTGCGGCAGTGAAGTCTGTCAAGACGCTTAGCTTTGGAGACATCTCCTGTGAAAAACATTACCTTATTTAAACGCGGAGGAGTTTTTGGCATCTAGAGTATAAAAGATTCACACACTTGAAAGTAGTAATGCTTCCCGATTAGTTACGGAGCACACACAAGCCCCGGTGAAGTACTAGTTGTGTTCAGAAGGAGGGGGTGGTGCCATCGGAAAACGGACTGCTAATGCACCTGATAATATCGTACCTGCGCTCCTGCCTTCTCTTCCTAGAGAGGCAGGCAGCCTACTTACTTATCTTGCTTATTTTTTCAACTAAGTGGGAGTTCAGTGTGCAGTGTTTGAACGGATGCACAGAACAATGGGAAGTGCCAGGATAGGGTGGCGGGGACATAGGCGCTGTTTCATGAGACGCTGGATGGTCACCTGATCACGCAGAGGAAACCTCTAGGAGAAAGGGAAATGAGTGACAAAACGGCTGAACACGCCCATGACCTTTGATCCCCTTGGCAAGAGTCACTAGAGTCATTATAACAAGCAGGGTTGATAAAAACCAAATCCCTTCGTGTTGTGGAGTGGCCATATCACACAGATTTGCAGACTGTATTTTTTGATTTGTGGAAATGGTAAGGAGGTGAAGATCGGGATTCGGCGGTGTCCTCTCGCACCTCCAAGGCTCTATGCATCATCTGTGAGGTGGGGAGGACGCATTCCCAGCCCAGGTGACAGAAGGAACAAAGGAGGGAAGCACGTGGAGTGCCTGGCCCTGGTCAGGCTCCAGACCCTCAGAACCGCGGCCCAGCATCAGCCTTCACACTGCCAGGAAAGAACAGGCTCTTGTGGGCCATTTTTATGCATTTAAACTTTGTAAAATCTCATTTTTTTTTTTCAGGTTAAAACCTTACACCCACTCAACAGAAGGAGGTTGATCTAAATTGGAAGTACTGTATTACTTGATGTTTATTGTCTAAAATTCATGAAACGTGTTTTATTCATAATTTCTCACAGGATAAGATGAAAACCTCTAGAACAAAGACGCACTTATGGGAGTGTTGACGGCACCAGGGGCACACCATCCTGCCTTGTTTCCACCTAGACCTCTGATCCTGATGCATAGACCCAT
Organism: Tympanoctomys barrerae; assembly: GCA_002564285.1. Lineage (NCBI taxonomy): Eukaryota > Metazoa > Chordata > Mammalia > Rodentia > Octodontidae > Tympanoctomys > Tympanoctomys barrerae. The sequence goes on along the minus strand of NDGN011344917.1, from coordinate 3,254 downwards.
AGCATCCAGCCCATCTTTAACAAAAGCAAAAAGGGAACATCTCCCCTTCCTGTACTTTTACCAGCAACCTGTTGGGCACGCCACAGAACGTTTCTATCAGTCTTAGTAAATGATAAATGTGGGCTTCAGAGGCTAATAGTTGTTGGGAAGGGCTGAAGCTGGAAACTGCTCATAGATGTGAAGGCAGGATAAGGCCACAGACCTAAAGCAGTTGAACTACTTCAGTCTTAAACAATAATCCTGCCTGGACAGTGCAGTCATTAGTTGCTAGGCAACCTTGTGTCTCCCGACACTAACTTTGCAGAGGTATAAATAAATGCCCCTACTGTTGTTCTTTGGGTCCTTTGCCAATCAGGCAAACAGGCCTCCACCTGAACCCAGCTCTTGTCCCTTGTCCATCTGTGTCTCCTTCCTGCTGCTGTTTCTCCTTTGGGTACACTGAGAGACCAGTGAATCCCCTACAAACAGAGGTGGTTGTTCTGTTCTTAGGGGGCCTGTAGGGACAAGATAGGAGCTGGACAAGGTTGTCCAAGGTCACCTTGGTCTCAACAGCCTTCGATGTCAAGGACTGCTATTGAGCATGAGGTAAGCTCTTTGAATTAAAAATATCACCCCAACTATCAATTGTAATAGGGAACTGCTCTTTACCAGTATGAATGTCACCCCAACTTTCTATTGTAATAGAGAACTGCTCCTTATCAGTATGAATGTCAGGGTCTGATAACAATGCTTACTGCATTATTAAGGGCTTGCCCTAACCACCTGGACGCAAAGAATTTCAGATCAGTTTTTGAATGAACTGAATAAAACAACAAGCATTCCCCCATGCACAGGCAACAAGATTCATTGTCACACAACAGTAATTATCTTAACAGAACCTGGTCCTTCTGTCTATTTATAGTACAAATAGGAAGAAGAGTTAAAGCTCACTGTTTTCAAAGCAAATACTCTAATTTATGGGAAATGATTTTTAACATTTTCTTTGCAAATATAATTCATTCAGTTAAGTAAAGGTACATCTTGCAAGTATGAAAAGTATCTAACGAGAAGTTATATTAATTAAATTTCAACCTTTGGAGAGTGCTTTATCAGGGATTCTTCTAATGGCATTAGAAAGATTTGTTAGCCCTGCTGTTTTATTTTTCTTTAAGATAGACACTATAGTCATTCCAAAGATAGTGCTTCTCAATTTTGGCTTCTGTTTAGAAGACTTAATACTATATTGAGTATATATAAGCAAATATATACAATTTATAGGTATGACATCGATATTTCTTTCTGTTTTTATTCGTATCGGTCCATGTTGCAGGGCCTTGCACGCCTTGTGTGGCACTGGGCATGCGCATTACACGGCTCAGTTCTGTTTCGCACCTCCTTTCTCCCCTCTTCCCCTTCCCTTCATCTCTTGTTCCCCTTCCTATTGGAAAAAGGCATATTTTCCTACTTCCTATTATTTGTCTCTCACGTCACTCTTTATTTGTATTTTTGGGTTTCTCATCTAAGAGAAACCATGTGGTGAACTTGCATGTCTCATTTACGTCACATAACATCACCATCCCAAGGTGAGCCTGTTTTCCCTCATATACCTTGAGTGTATTCTTTTTTTGCAGCAAGGCGGCCCTCCACAAGGTGCAAACACTGCATTTTCTTTGTCCACTCATCAGTTAATGGCCATATTCTAAGATCTATCTGCTATGCGACCTGCTGCTGGAAACAGGGTTAGATCACTGTAATATAATTCCTATAACTTTTGGGGGAAACTATTTTTTTAATGAGTCTACTTGAAACCAACATTGTAAAATGGAACTTTCTGGGTTTTGAGATGGATTCTGATATGTAGTGAAGGCTTGAACTCCTGGCGATCCCCTACTCCAGCCTCCCAAATGCTGGGGTTCCATGCAGGCCGCACAGTGCTTGGTTTTCACAATGCAGGTTTAAAATCCAGACTTTCATAGCGCAGCAGCAGTGTTCGATTTCCAACTTGCCGTGCTGGCCCCGCTCCAGCGGCACGCTGAGAGGGCTATTGGGACTGGGCATGGTGGCGCGGCCTGTAATCCCAGTGTTTGGGAGGCTGAACACAGGCGGATCACTACGAGTCCCATCTATCTAGCTAGACCCTGTAGACCCTGTAGAGCCTGTACTCAATACATAAAAAACAAACAAACAAAATCAGACTTTCTTTCTTCAGAGACAAGTGTTTTCTCTAAACTTCCTCAGGCCTGGGGCATAAGCACCACTTCTTCCTCTCCTCAGTCCTGCTGAATGGATGGACTATGCAGATATTGGCAGCGGGTGACCACCTCCTCCAAGCTTCCTCTTGCCGGGGGCAGAGCCGCAGCCCTCTCCTCACAGCCTACTCAGGAATGGCCAGCTTTCCAAGCTTTCAGTGATAACAGGCTGCGTGACATGTGCCGTAGGTTTGCCACCATTGGCCAAATGCACAGAAGGAATGTGCAGCTGCTGGCCTGGGAGGCTTGGGCCCAGTTTCCTTTCCTCAGGGAAGAGAAGGAGAGAAAGAAGGTTTCATCCCCTCGCCCCTCTGTCCCTCGCTATAAAACACCCCTCACAGACCTATACATGGTGAAAAGGTGATAGGAAACAAGTAGGGCTTCCCCATCTCCTCAGACATATTGTGGAATAAATTCCTCTTCCTTCCAAGTACGTAGGCGATGTGGGCTGGGCCACACCAGGTAACTAAGTGGGTGGCATGTGTCAAAACTCCTAAGAACCAAAGGATGGGGCAGATCACAGGACCCACAGTGGCTCCAGGGCTCCTGGACCAATCAGAAAGTGGAATTTTCAGTCCCTCCTTTGAGTCTGGCATTGCTTGCAGAACCAACCAGAAAAGTGCTACTTCTCATCCTCTGGTTACTTACCTCTGGCAGGAAACCAAATGAGTCTTTGATAGAAAATTTTAAATCTGGCACCAAGCAAGTGAGGTTTTTGATAGGACAACTGCCCCATGCTTTTGGTGCATGAAGAGAAAGCCAACCTGGTGCATGAAGAGAAAGCCAACCCATGCCTTTGGTGCATGAAGAACGGGGCCAGCACAGTAAGTTGGAAATCGAACACTGCTGCTGCGCTATGAAAGTCTGGATTTTAAAGCTGCATTGTGAAAACCAAGCACTGTGAGGCCTGCATGGAACCCCAGCATTTGGGAGGCTGGAGTAGGGGATCGCCAGGAGTTCAAACCTTCACTACATATCAGAATCCATCTCAAAACCCAGAAAGTTCCATTTTACAATGTTGGTTTC
>NDGN011344915.1:0-22153 GCA_002564285.1 Tympanoctomys barrerae | reverse complement strand
CTGTAAGAAGAGTTGGTTGTTGCGCCTTCCTTGCTGGCGAGGTTGCGCGGGCAGGCTTTGGCACAGTTCCCCAACCACGACTCAACCCCTCGAGCCTGAGGCTGCCCTGCAGCAGCGCCCTACCGGGAGACCTGAGGGCAGGGACGCTGAATGCCAGGACACCCAAGCTGCTGTAGGGCAGGCGATCCTCTGAAGGGATTTGGTAGTGGGAAAATAATCATTCATGCGTGGTGCCCTGAGCCTCCTCTCTCTCTCCCTCAAGCCCTTAGTAAAGACACTTTTCCAAAGGGACTGAGGGGCTGTGGGTGTAGGGTGCAGGATGCCCGGCTCCGTATCCTACTCCAGCCCAAAGCGCTGTGAGGACAGCAGGGCTCACACCACCTCCAAAGAACAACTGCATCTCCTTCTAAGGCAGGGCACCGACACACAGCTGCGCCCCTGGGTCTTCTGCTGCCCAGCCATGCTTCTCCCGGGGGCTTCCATACAGTCTGCCCCCACCCCCTCCTGGAAAAGGGGGTGCTTTGGAGAACCGAGAGGCAGGAAACAAGCAACATAAACCAACCCAAGCAACTGAAACCAATTCTTCAAACTTTTGATGTGACAGGGACCGGGAGCCCTCGGAATGGGCCCTACTGCTTCAGGCCATGGGATGCTCAAGGGGGCTGAGACACGACAACCATGATGTGTTCCTCCCAGAGCAGATGCCACACACTGGTGATGGCCTTTGTTGAGCGAGGTTGGGCTCACTCTTGAGGTCTCCATCACCAGGCACTCTGGGGAACCTGAACCCAGATGGTGGCCAGAGGACGCATCTGTTGAGTCACTGAGGCACTCTGCCTTTAGGTAAAAAGAAACCTCACCCCCACTCCACCCGAAGCCTGGAGCATCATGCAGGCCAGGGGCTCCCAGAACTTTTTACTGAATCCATGTGGCCAGAGCATGCACTGAGAGGGGCCTGTCATTCCCTTCGTGTTCCCTGGGATCCACCTGCTCCCTCCTGCTGCAGGAGTTCTCCATCAAGGACCCAGGCTTTGGAAGGTCTGTCTGGACTTCTGCTTTCGTGCACAACTGTGGGCCTCCTAGAAATCAGGTACCTGGACTTCACCTCAGCAGTGCTGAAGACACCCTACAGCACCCTCCAACCCACACCTGTCCCTCTCTTCAGTGTCCTCCAAGAAGCCTCAACTGTAAAGGCAATCTGAAAACTTGTAACTAGATATTGGATTCAAGGACTGGCCAAAACCGACCAGGCAGGTCCTATCATTAGAAAACAACAAAGCCTGGCTAGCCTTGGCATTCCAGCACCCGCTGCAGACCTCAGGACAAATGGAACTCAGCTGGGCGGTGCATCTTGTTAGCTCGTTCCAAGAACTTATCGCCTAGAATCAGCCCTGGCTCAGTCTTAGACAATGATTAGTTCTGCTCACCCCAGCCCTGACCTCCCTGTTATATGACAGTAACCCTTTGATTAACTTGCTTGAAATAAATCTGCTTAGCAATACACTACAAGACAATGCCTAACGAATTGCAGAAAATCCTGTTGTCTGCCTTTTGTACTTCCTGCTAACAACCTAGGTAAGTGACTGTTTAGCTCCAAGATGGGGCTGGTGATTTGGAGCTCAGATTCTCTCTAGTCCACTAGCATAGATAAAGCTGTTTGCCTTCTAAATTTCCCTGGTGCTGGTGTCTTCTGATACAGCCCTCACTGATTCATAACACAATGACATTTCTTGCTATGACATCTAGAGACTTCACTGCTAGGGACAAGCATTGGAAGCCAGTTCAGCCAAGTCCTATGAGAACTTGGAGACCACACAGGTACTGAAGAGCCCTTTCATCTTCAAAATTTCAGTCCATAAATCAAAGTCACCCTGCAGTTGTGCCACCTCACGACAAGGTAGGTCAGTACATGATGTAGGCTGTGGTACTACCGACCCTCCCTGGAGCGGCTTGTCCCGGGTCAGTCTCACAACACAGCACTCCAGCAGCCATGTCTAGCGTACTGCGAGAAGCAAGGGAGAGGAGGTCCATTTGTCATCTAGAGCATCATCATCTCTGATTTTGACTATCACCATTTCTGTTGTAGCCTGAACATTTGTGGTCCTCTCAAATTCATAAACTGAGGTCCTTAGCACCCAGATGATGGTGGTAGGAGGTAGAGACCTTGGGGAGGTGACTGAGAGCTGGCTTGGTGCTTCCACCATGAGAGGACACGGCGGGCAGGAGCTTCCATGAGAAAGACAGCCCTCACCAGACACCGAACCCGACAGCATGATGACTGTCACTTCCTCACTTCCAGAAATGCAAGAAAGTAATTTCTGTCACTTACCCGCCATCGGGTTTATACTATTTTGTTACAGCAGCCCAAGACAGTAAGACAACGTCATATTTCCTAAATGTCTCATCGAGAGTAGTTCTGAACTGCTTCTAATGCTCAAGTTGCAAGTTAGGAAAAATCTTTTACTCTTCTGAAAAGACAAAATGTCATTACCTTTCTGGTTCTGTTTCTTTCACTTGAGAAAGATACATTAGCTGTTACTAAACAACCCTGCCTAAGATGCACCCCCCTGGGCTGGGAGACTCTATTAAAAACCCCTGGGGGAGCCCAAACTTCAAGGTTTCCACTTTGACCATTCTGGTGACCATGCAGAATGTGAGACTTCTAGGACAAAGTGATCACCCTAGTACTGATGCTGGACTCACAGCTTTGCACCTGCTTGAGATGTCCCTGGGGGAAGGGATGTCAAAGGACATTGGGACCATAGGGAGGACAGGGGGAGGACCACACAGTCCAAAGACAATGGCTTCCTGCTGGGCTCTGGCCCTCCTGTTTCCACCTCATCTCAATAGACAGATTCCTGGTTGACACATATTTCTCGAGTTCTGGTGGAGGCCCTGGAAGAAGACACCTGGCAGGTCATATTCAGAATTACCTGGTAAAGATCCAGAACCCCAGAAAGCTCTTTGATTTCAGAAAGTGTAAATTCATAAAGAGTTTGGTGGAAAGGTTGGAGCTCTTTTTCTGTTTGATTATAGTTAATTTACTGGAAGGAAACAGGGAAAGGAAGAAAGGAGGAAAAAAGGGGTAGGTGTGGAAAACTAGAAGTACCTAAGTTTATTTGATACAGAAATGCTAAATCAAAGATGTGCATGCATTTAATCCGTGCTGATTTAGATGGGCCTCACATAGCATTGTAAGATGCAAGCAATTGTTGTACAATTCCCTTACAAAGAAATCCATTAAAAATGCAAACACAGGGCATCGCGCAATGCTAGGTAAAGGGGCTGGAGGTGGCCCAAGTGACAGTCCTGCAGGCAGGGACACATGGGGGGTCGGCAGCATGCAGAGGGCTCAGGGTCATATGACAGGGGACAAGCAGGTTCGTCACAGGACAGGCATGCATTTCCAGGCTTCAAGTTACCTTGTCATAATGGGGTTGTGCACACCGTATAAATGATCTTTATGATAACCATTATTACCATTTTCCATACTGTAACAAAAATAAATATAGCAAAAACAACATGTTACCTCTACGATGAAATGCTTACACCACAGAACACAAAGACAATGTAATGGTCCTGAGAAGCACATGATGGTGTGCTAAAGCCGCCAAGGTCTAAGGACATACATGTATTTCACTCCTTTTAGAGAGAATCAATTTGGAAAACACTACTTTATAGATTAATAAAGTTAACATATAAAATGTTCATTCCTTCATGTTTCTTAAGTACCTTCTATGTGCTGGTTCTCATTTTTAAGAGGTGTCATAATTTAATTTGGATATGTCTAGCATTTTTAATACAAGTAAGATGTTATTCGTTTCACTTAAAACTTTGTTATATAATAACAGAAGCCTCCCCCATCCCATCTTCAGAGAGTTTTTAAAAAGGCTTACTTTTTCATGGGTAGAATTTCACCACTATAAAATACAAAAGGGGGAAATAGAATTACTTATTTTCTGGTTATTATTCAAGCTCAACAACTGTATCCCCGACATTTTTACTCCAGGACGGATGCTGACAGTGCGCATTCTAGAGAAAAACACGGTGAGAAGATGAGAGACGTGGCAATGAGACATGAGGCTACCACATACACGTGAAGGTGGGCTACAGAGCCAACGGAAAAGTAGCGACAACAGTTATCATAAAGTAAAATGCCAAGTCCCCGAGAGAGCGGAACTGCGAATAAGAAAAAGAAGGTTGGTTAAACACGCAGATCAAGCAAGAGAAAGGAAACTGTTACGACAAGCATAAGAAAACCAGTATAAGATATAAACTAACCAGCCAACACACCAAAAAGGAATGACCCACCATTTAAAGAGAAAGCCAAGCTCAGGCTAGTGGGAGCTTATCTTTAGCAGTTCTTGGAAAACAGCACTACTTAGAAAATGGTCCCCCAGCCACCAGGAGAAGACACTGCGCTACTCACTCGTCATACACGTCCTCGGAGTCCATCCGGCGGTAGTACTTGGCCAGCTTCACGGCGAAGATTATTGCTGGAAGTAATAACACAGTAGCTTGTCCGATGCCAAACCAAAATAAATTCTGGGAGACAAAAAAAAGATAATCCAGAGAATTAAATGCTTGAAGACAGGATGTGTAAGACAACAGCTATCTGGGGAGAAATTGGGGTTTTTTTGCAATTTTTTACATGAGTTTTTCATTTTGTTCTTTAAACTCATTAGTGGACCTAACACAAACAGCCACTGTGAAATGTTGAATTGTTACATTGAGTTAGAATCCAGTTATTCTCCTGGAAACCTTGGCAGACCCTGTTATTCATTTTCCAGAAGAGTCAGTGGGGAAGCCAGGATTCAGTCTGAGAGCCTCCAGAGTAGCTTCTGTCCACACACTCCGTGCCCGCCCCTGCTGCCTGGCTGTCTGACCGGGAGTCTGGCAGCTCGACATGTCCAAGGTGAGGGCCCTCTTAGAACGGGTGATCTTTCTGATGGCATCTGTATCTGCACACTTGGGACAGTGGCATCTTTCATTCTGACAAAGACAGAGCACATACTAGGGTCTCAAGGAATGCGCCATATATAACCTATTCTGAAGGTTGCCTGTGGTTGAATTCAACCATGTTTGGTCTAAAAAAAAAAAATGCTAAAAGTATTCTTTATAAAATAGTTGCTGATATTCTTTATAAAATAGTTGCTCAAATCTCATACATGAACCCAGACTTACATCCAGGTAACAAAAAATCTGAAGTTTCATTTCATGACACTGGGCCCTGCTCCCATAGAGCAATGGCCAGACAAGGGTAGCCGAGTAGTAGTTCTTCTTTCAAGGGGATCTGGCCCTAGGTTTGGCATAGTCCATGTCACTAACGTGTGCAGGATGATATTCAAATATATTCAAATTTCTTCACCTCCCCAACCAATCAGAGCAGCTTTGTATACAATACCACTCTGTGGGTCCCCTGGAGGCGGAACATTACAGGTCCTGCTCAGCCTGCCTTGCACACCTACAACCTCTAGATGCCTGTAGAAGCTCACATCTGATCTCCTGCTTGGGCGCAGCTGCAGCAACACCCCACGCCACCCCGCCAGCCACCACTGCGCAGAATATAGCTGGGCCATCCCAGCGGCCACCCGATTGCTCCTGGCTCTGCCCTGATACCTGCTTTGTTCCTGGCTAAGTGTACTTTTGCAACTTGGTGGCCCCTCTCTGACCTCTAATTTCACATAAATGCACTTTCTCCCTGTTCTTTGACTAGAAGATCTGTTATATTTCTAATCTTGTTCAGAGAGATCGTAGAGTTTTATGGCCTTCTTGTTTTTCCAGAAGCTGCCTCAATCCTCTGGGTCTCCTTCAAGGTATAAAAGAAGCACATTAGCAGGCCTGTGATTTATTCTGTTGCTGAAGTGGATGCCCAGCGCTTTTCCTCATTCTTTCAGCTACCTGCTATAAAGCCCTGCCTGTCACCTCCCCTGCAGCCTCCAGGCCACCTGCTTGCTGTGAGGCATCTGAGGTTGGGCGACTTGACTGGTTGGGGTGGAGGGTGGACATAGGGAGAGATCAGTCAGTTTAGAATCAAGCAAGTGAACTCAGGACTCCACCGACGGCTTCAAACCACAGTGGGAGCTGCCAAGAAGAGGACAAAATGGGGAAGAGGCTGCCAGAGGAGAAGCAGCTGGGAAGCCAGGGCCCCGGATGTGCACAGCTGGGAGCATGAAGGATCATCTCCATCAGACACACAAGACCACCCAGCAGCCAGACGGACATGGGAGTGAGGACAGGGCAAGCAACACAACACGGTGCACAGGGACAGATGGCAGTGTGGTCACCCACGCACGTGATGCTCCCTGCCACGAGACTGTCCCGTGAGGGACACCAGGGCAGCGTGTCCTGTACTCGTGGGGCTCAGATCTAGCGAGTGATGCAGGAAACAGAGTCACATACATATGTAATCCAACCGCGACAACACGGCTGCCCGAAGAGCGGAACGTTCTGTGGGGATGGGAGAAGGCAGGCCTGCAGCTTGGAGGACCAGAGCATCCTTCCTGGAGAAAAGGGCTGTGCTGAGGCCCGAACGCCCACCGGGCAAGCAGCAATACCGACCACTTGCCGAGCGTGTGAATGTATCAGGCACGGTGCGGACAGTCTGTACAATCTCACCGGCCTCTCAGGACAGCCCCACTCAGGTGAGGAAGCTCCGAAAACTGCAGTTGTTTTTCAAAGTCGGAGTTCAGAGAGCAGAGAAGTGGAGCTTGAATTTAGAGTGTGTTACAAAATCTGGGGAAGTTGAGGGAGGGGACAGGGTGGACGGATGGCGAGAGACAGAAAAAGAGAGCGAGCCCTGCGGAGGCCTGGCGGGAGGACGGGGAAGAAATGAAAGGAAACAAGGACGTGGGTGCATAGGGAGAAAGACGGGCAACAGCCCCAAGTGAGGCGCGATGGTCGGGCAGCCCGGCAGGGGGAGCTAGAGCAGCCCACTAAGGGAGCGGGCCTTTATCCTGAAGCTGTGGGAAGCCACTGAGACACTAGGGGGAGCTAGTGAGGAACCCGTTCGAGGCGAGTCCTGAGGAAAGATTTGTACTAATAGTGTTTGGACAGGATATCATTTCTGCATCTTGTACTATGAATAACCACTACGAGGACAACAATATGCAATGTATTAATTATTGAAACTGTCCTACTAATCGGTTGTGAAACCGTCTCATTGCTCTTTGTTTCTCAATAAAATTAAAAACAACAACAACAAACCCACAACGAACAGAGCCAAGGAATAAACCCGGTGCAATGAACTCCATCGTTGAGGTCTCACACAGCAGAACCCTTTGAAATAGCAAAGTAGGACCAGCGGTGCCCTGGGGTTGTGTGGCTAGTTCCGCTTGGAATCCCGGAGCACTAGCCATCGGCCCATCAGCGACTTCCTTTCTCTGATTCCTGATGAACAGGGCCATTGTTCTGACTTCTGTAACGCAGTTTAGTAACGAACAAAGGTATGCAAGTAGAACTTTCAATTCCCCATTAGTAGAGGTACTAATGCACTGATCTAGATTTCAGGGTTTGAATTCTAGAACTATACCCAGTCCAAGCAAAAACCTCGTGCGATAGCAGGCTCATTACACCCTGCAAGGGGGTCAAAGATGGTGGATTTATTATGCCTGCTTTGGAAAGATGAACTCTTACCAGCGGGTGGACAATGTAGCCACACAGAACGACATTAATGACAGAATCCAGGGCGGTGGACACGGGCTTGCAGGACCCCATCTCCTCAGTGATCTATGGGATAAGAAGCAAAGGCAAATTTTCATCGGGTCACATTCTGAAAACTCCCTGAAAACTTGGCACCTCACTTGCGTTGGACTTGCATTCCCGAAAGGACCCCCCATTCCTCTAAGACACTGAGCTGGCATCTGATGTGTACAGACCAGGCTCGCAGGGCTGAGGCACACGCTCCCGACGAGCCGCACTTGCCAGTCTTATTCGTTTGTTTCTTGGAACCCAACAACCCATCCAATAGGACAGCTGAGAAGACTAGACCGTGTGCATGTGCAGTACAGGCTTGTAGTCCAGATGTGTTATGGGACCGTTTTGTTATGTGACAAAGGGGGAGAAAAGAAAACGGAAGAACCCGTATGATAGCAGCGAGTGAAGAGATACAAGGGGCTTGAAAGAGGTCACTTCCTTTACGTGCTGGCTTCACTCTGGAGGGCCTAGTCTCTGTACTTCGAAGTCCTTTTCCTTCTGAGCAAATTACCAGGAATTTAATGTTACTTTCTCCAGATTTTACTCTAGAAAATGATTCCTCTACCATGTGGCCCCTTTTTATTCATAAAAGAGGTATCCTACTTACAGCACTCTTGACCCAATGTAAATAACGTTCAAAGTGCCCTAGTATTATTTGCACATACTTCTTAGTTTCCTGGAAAGAAATCAAAGATTAGGTTAGCACATCACTACAGCAAAAGCAGCAGACTTACATTTTCTGGATATTTAGTCACAGAAGGGGAGCGCATTTGCTTACTAATTGGCTTATTTTTTAAAAAGAAAACTCACTTCAATGATAATAGAGGAGACACTGTTTGTGATGAAGCTCTGAGCAGAATCCAAAGAGTCGAGGATCTTGTCCATTTTCTTCTGGAAAACACAACAGCAATTGGAGGGAGATCGGCCGACACCGGGATTCAGTAAACATTTTGCAACTCAGTTCCAGGCAGGTGTCCCTAGAGATTGATTCCAGGAGCCTCCCTTGGGTACCAAAAGCCACAGACGCTCCTGTCCCACGTATACAATGGCACAGTGTTTGCAAATAACCTGCACACCTCACGCCTTCCTCTACACAGCATCCCAAGACTACTATTTTGTTTTTATTTTACACGTCTGCTGTACATGATGATTGTATCCACCATGGGGAGTTGGTACATGCACCTAACACACATATTATATATTTTTTCTTTTTGAGACAGGGCTTCACAGTTCAAGGCTGGCTTTGAACTCACAGGGATCCTCCAGCCTCAGCCTCCAAAGTGCTGGGATTACAGGGTCTGATAGAAGCTGAAGTGCCCCACCCTGAGGATGCTGACCACACACATGGCCACATCACTCACTTTGGACAAAGTGGCAGCGCCACACGTTCTGAACGGTGCTTAAGAGCAATGAGCGTTTCCATTCCGTTCATGCCTGAACTCATGTCCTCCACCAGGAGAGCCTGAGGTGGCCCAGGGAGGAGCTGCTCCTTAGGCTGGGGTCCTCCTTAGGCTGGGGTCCTCAAGACAGGTAGAGAAGCCCCCGGTCAGCCCACAAGAGGAGATAAACTCTTGTGCATCCGAAAGGTTCTGGGATTGACAGTTTGTTACACAGCATGATCTCCGTAAAGGTGGCCAGAGTGCCTTCTAGAGCTGTACCCTACACAGCAACACAGATTTCCCACCTGTGGATCTAGCAATCCAAAAAGAGCTCTGCATCCAGAGTAGTATTTGCAGAAAGAATATAGCAGGAAAACTCAGTTTAAAATGGATACCTGAGACTTTTTATTCGAGAATACCTTTTGCATTTACCTACTAAACATTCTTTAGATAAACATTTTTGTTGCAATACTGTAAATAAATAAACAAATAAAGTCGACATCTTTGAACTTGTGTGCATGGTATCTGATACTAAAACCCACAGCAACAAAGCAAAATATATGCTGACCGTCAATCCATCGCTCACGCGTTGAAGATTCCTGACATTTTCCTTTAAATTGCTCTAAAGAACAAAGATAACATTTTCAAAATTAGTACACAAAACCGCAGGACTATGCATCGTGTCGCCCTCCTGGGATATAGCCAGCAAAGCAGACTTTACACAGGGAAGGTTCCCTTCCAGGTAAAGCGTCACACACACGAGTCATGACACGAGTGGAAGGAAATCAGGAGGCTTTACTCGAACGCGCCGTGTGGCAGCGCAACACACGCAAAGCGTCCAAGACGCCCCCTTGAGGTAGGTCTGACCAGTGTGGAAGGTACTAAGACACTTAAAAACAGTATGGTTCAGCCAAATGCTTTAGGCCAGCGTGACCTTTATCTATATTAGGCCACTTGAGAACTACTTTTGGCTTTGGAGGTCATAGTCTGTCCCAGCTCCTCTGTTTTACCTTCAGAAAAAAGAACAGCCACAGATAGTTGTTAAGTAAGTGAGCATGACTGTGTTCCAATAAAACTTTATTTATAAAAATGGCTGAGGACAATTTGGCCCCAGGCTGTAGTGCACAAAAGCCATAGTTTGCCAACCCCTGGTTAGACCATGAGTGAAACAACGTGCCTTTTAATGACTAGGTTGCCCTTGCTCCGGAGAGGCCAAGGAACCCTGTCCACTTGAAGAAAATGGTCTAAGGAAAATGCCAAGGCAGCTGAAAATGTCAACAACATTGTGTGGCTATAAGCGAGGCTAGCAGAGGATGGTGAGGCCCCCGGGACACACGCTAAGCAAATTCAACAGGAGGACTTGGTGACTTCCCGAGCGAATTATGAAGCCAGCAAGCAAAGAAGACAGGCCATGAGGACTCGACCCAGAGAATGGATTGGGGACGGAGCAGACACAAAATATGCCTCCAAACCTGAGCACTGACCCAGGGGCCCAATCTGCCCACAGGTCTCCCCGGCCCCACATACATACATAGCAATTTGTCACTTTTCTGAGTCTCTCGGAGACCAGCAGCCCTTCACCACTGTGAGCCAGGGAATGGCAATGTAGGCGTCATTTTTGCAATTTTTACTCTTAATTTTTTTAATTTTATTTTTAGGTGAGGAAACTGAGGAGCTGCAGTCCTCCGGAGAGGCAGAAACAGGATGTGAACGGAGGGTGGCCAGACTCGACTCTTGTTTCTGGGCTGCAAACCACCTTTACTGCCTTCAAGAAGGAAGTGAGAGGACCGGGAAGGCCAGTACGGGAAAGAGGAGGAACAGGGTGGCCTCGGCAGCAGGCAGCAGAGTTATGTGGATGCTAGATGCGGGAAGAAAAGCACTTACCCACACCTTCACATATTTCTAGGCAGATTTTGTTTGTTTTCTTTTTGGTACTGGGAATTGAACTCAGGACCTTGCACTTGCCTGGCAGGCACTTGTGCCACTGAGCTATATCCCCAGGCCTTCTAGACAGATTTTGGAGAAAAAGGATTGGACAATAGTGACACTGAGACAAAACAAAGTCAGCAGCACCATACTACATGCAGGGTTCAGGAGACCTGGGAGTGGCCTTCGCCGTCAGAGCAAGGGGACAGAGCAGGCACCCACCGCCACGCTCTGCTGTCACTCCTGGGGAAGGGGGAGCAAGGAAGGGGAGGGCTGGCGCCTTTTGTTGCTCTGTGTTCTTCAGAGCTGAGGCTGAGGCCCTGGCAGGGACCTGTGCCATGTAAGCAGGTGCCCTGAGACCAAATGGAAGGCAACCCCCGGCCCCAGGGAATTATCCGCTTGGCGACTGTTACCAGTGACTGTTCCATAGGAATGACTTGTTCATTGTGAATTTTTCTAGTAGCCTGTGCCTGGGCTTGGAGGCCATGCTTCAGATTTCCTGCAGGCTATAAAGAGCAAAAAACAAATAAAGATGGAAACAAATGAAGATGACATGATCTCTGTGGTCCCCGAAGCCCACACTCGGCGTGAAGAGGGGTCCCAGCTCCTAGAACGACACCCTCCCAAATCGGAAACTGAGACTGCAGGTAGTCAGGGCCTGGCCACAGGGGGCCGCGCCAAGACACCCCACTCTGAATCTCAGCTCCAGGGCCTCTCAGCCCACCTCTTCCTCAGGAGCCCTTCCTAAGTCCTCAGCACCATGTACTGTCCTTCTTTGCCACACCATGGTAGCCACTATGGGTTTCCATGTGTCCCAGAGGAGAAAATCATGGTTCAGCCAAGAGCTGTTTA
Source organism: Tympanoctomys barrerae (assembly GCA_002564285.1). Lineage (NCBI taxonomy): Eukaryota > Metazoa > Chordata > Mammalia > Rodentia > Octodontidae > Tympanoctomys > Tympanoctomys barrerae. The sequence goes on along the minus strand of NDGN011344915.1, from coordinate 10,301 downwards.
TGTAATCCATACTTGATGTTTAGTTCATCAATGACAACAATCCTACAGGAAAGGAATGGGTGCCCCCATTTTATACACAGGGAAACAAAGACACAGAGTGGCAAAATATCTTGTTCAATCTCCCACTATTGCAAAGAGGCTGAGCGCAAACCCAAGTCCTCCTCCAGAGCCCAGGGTTCTCATTTCTAGTTTGCTGCTTCTTGGAGGCAGTTAAGGTCATGTAGTCAACACCCAGCAGAGGAGGTGATGAAGTGGAAGGCTGTGGCCTCTAAAGGTGCCTCTGCCCACCATTATCCACTTAATACCCACAATGCAAAGCACCGTATGGAGTTTTCCTCCCCAACTCTCAATTTCTAGTCCCTATACTTTGAGAAAAATGGTGTGCACGCAAGTGTGTGTGTGTGTGCACAAGCGTGCATGCACGTGCATTCTTGTGTGGGTAATAAGGCAGCGTGGCCATGGCTGCCAGTAACAACTGCTGACCCACATCAGTTGGGCCTTGTTCAAAAAGGTTAAACTCATACAAAAGGAAAACTTCAGTTGCCTCCCTCACACCGGTATTGACATGTGACCTTTAATGGGACTATTTGAACTCACCAAAGGTTTTATTTTTTCTTCCAGGTCATCTGCAAATGATAAAAGAGCCACTTTAACAGGGCTTTTTTCAGCCTAAAAAAAAAGGTAAACAAAAATAATGTTATGGATAGGGTCTTTTTAATCTTTAACAACATCTAATAGCCAACAAGTTGAACATGGGTCAGTAATTATAGAGAAGATAAGGCTAGAAAGGCATGTAAGTGACAACATTCTTATTTATACATACCACTTACCATTTTTATTTATATACACCATTATATAGCTACATAATGGTTCTACAGACTGAGTTTCATTGTGAGATTTCCATGCATACAACATCCTTTGACCTGTCCCTAGCCTCCATGACCTGTTATGAGCCTCCCTTACCTCTCCCCACTGCTGTCCTCCTCTCTAATGGTCTCCCTTCTACTTTATGCATATCATTGTTATATCCAACTGCAAAAAGAATGAAGTGCTGCCGTATACATAATGTGTAAGACCCTCAGCAGTAGGCTAAGGGAAGGAAGCCAGACACACAAGGTCACATAGTGTATATTCTTTTTATATGAAATATCCAGAACAGGTACGTCCATAGAAATCCAGCACAGCATGCTGGGAGACAAGAGACTGGGGGAGTGGAGGGCGCCTGACGGTGACGCAGTGCTTCCTTTGGGGTAACAGAAATGTTCTGGAACAGGACAGAGGTGGTAACTGAGTAACACTGTGAAGACATTGAATGCTACTAAATTATTCACTTCAAGATAATTGTACATTATATGAATCATGTGTCATTAAAAACACAAATTTTTAAAAATGTGCCCCTCTGGTACTGTAATTCCTTCTGAAAAATCACACGTGGACAAGCGTTATACCTGGGCCAAGTAGGCGGCGTAATCTATATTCTGTAATCCAGAGGTTGCAAAGGCCTCAAGGTTTTTTCTTCCTTCTGCATCCAGCAGGACAATGTCGTCGAGTTGTAAATTCAGACTGTCAAGCTGGCTCATTATGTTTCCAGTATGCTGTGTGAAACAAATTTTATTTACTTATTTATTTTTAACGTATTTGGTGCAGGATCTCACTAAGTAGCTCTGACACCTAGTGATCCTCCTGTCTCAGCCTTCCCAACACTGGGATTACAAGCATGTACCACCATGCCCAGTCTTGGTGGTGGCTTGGGGACAGGGGTGGCGTGGCATGGGGTGTTGGGGGTCAAATCCTGGTCCTTGTGCTTGCCTAAGTAGGCATTTAGTCCACTGAGCTATCTCACCAGTCCTCGAAACAAGCTTTATTATTTTTTTTTTTGAAACAAGCTTTAAACCAGTCCATTATTTTCAAAAAATGTCACCGATTTAATGTTTTAAAGGGGTAATAAAATTATATAGGCAGAAACATTTACATGCATTTGATGGGCATTCCTTGCTTCCATTCCTGTATCCCATGTCCATGGAAGGTGCACTGTCTATTTTCAAAGACCTTAAAAGGAACTAGGGTGTCATAAGTATGGGGCATGAACTCCATCGGGACACCCAGGAGAAAGAACTCAAATACCACGTGGGCTGGAGGAACAGGAGAGATAAGGTCACTTATGAACTCCCCGCCTTGACACACAGAGATGCTGGGAGGAAGGGGGTCGGGTGGAATTCCAGGGAGGAGACCAGTAAGGCCAGGGTTGGGTAGTAGGAAGACGTGGAAGATGCCGTCTGGAAACGCGTCTGGTTATGTGGGCAGAGAGCATGGCAATGTGGCTACTGATCTGGCATTGTCCTAGCGGCCTGCTGATGGTGGCTGGCAGCATAAGAAAGGTGGAACTCTCTCAACTGCAGCCCAGTGTGGCACAGGAGCAGTGGCCTACAGTGGGATGGGCAGGGAGGCGGGCTTCTAGTTGGAGTTTAGTTACAAAACTCTACCCTGTTTATGGACCCGTGAGGGGTGCTTAGAGGACCAAATCAATGCAAAATGTATATGCAACTTTCCAATCCAGCTCCTCAGCTCCTCCCATTTGAGAACTGTCATTGTGACCTCGTGGTCACTTCCGTGCTGCCTCAGTGGGAAACCTGTAGGGCTTGCAGCTGATCTCCTTCAGGGCCTCTCGGGATCTGCTCTCATTCTGGAAACCCCAAAGGAGGAGACCTCCGGGTCCTTCCAGGCTGAGGGTGTCCTAGCCCTAAGCAGCAGGGACTCTCCTGTTTCCTTCTGCCTCATGTGTTTTGGACTGCTCCTTTTTCAGGATCTGAAGACTCAGATTGGGGTGGGAACTTCAGCAAAGCAGGCAAGAGGGTCACTGTCTGCTTCCACCTTCCTGCTTCTTGCCAAGAGCCAGCAGAGGCCATCTTGGGGCCGCACAACACACGACACACAGGAGTGAGGACAGTGTGGGCCACACTTCTTGATCTGGGCACTGAGGGACAAGAGGGTGCTGGTCTTCGAGCAGTAGGACTTTTCCTACAGGATCATCAACACTCAGCGAAATGAAATCTTTTCCTGGGAAGGTTTTTTTTGCGGAACTGGGGATTGAACTCAGGCCCTTGCACTTGCCAGGGAAGCGCTTACTCCACTGAGCCATCTGCCTGGCCCCTCTGGGAAGGGTTTTGAGTGAGGTCCCTCTGAGGATCTTGGGTGATCGACTAGGAAAACTTAAGCCACAAAACAGACCAGTGGGTGAGGTTGAGAAAATGGTGTCGAATTTGATGAAGGTGAAGACTGCGCAATCCTGTGCATGTGCGATATGCCACTTGAAGAGGGCATATTACATCTTAGAGAATTTCACATCCATTTCAACACAAAGAAAGACAACCGTATTGAGGGCCACCACCACGAAGTACACGGCAGGTTCTGCAGACTCACCTTCTCAATGTTGAGCTCCTCAGTGATGTTGAAGTAGTTGTCCAGCTTAAGCATGGTGTAAAGACCTTTATTATTTTTGCAATCGCTGTGGGAGGAAACAGAAATCATGACCCAGAAGAGCAGTGTGGCTCCCTGCACCCACTGCTAAGGATAAGGCCAGAGCCGGCTTCTCACTGCGCAATCTGTGGATGCCCCAGTGGGTTCCACGTGCCATCTGTGCCCAAAAGAACCTCCAGGCCTCACCGCTCCTGATGCCTTTCCCTGTCTTAGTTTTGCTACTGAAATAATGGGACTGATTAACACATCGTTCCTTCTATTGCCCGTACTGCTGTGGACAAGTTTATAAATAGAGAAGAAATAAACTCTTAGAGATGCCCTACGGAGTTTATCATGGGCTTTGCTGAAGCCCTTGTTATGACCGTCTCTCCTCTGTATTTCCAGCATTTTGACTTCACTAGATAGATATATGCTTGGCCGTGTACAGCTGAGGCTGCGCCAGGCTGGGGTGTGCACATATCTAGACACGCAGGCTAGTGTGTCTTATAAACCCAGCTCACAACTGGACCATCAGAACGCTGACCTTTTTTAATCCCCTGAGCTGTTTGGGCAGCCCTAAATAAATAATTAAAAAACAAGTAAATGCTACGGAATGGAGAGCAAAGGGAATTGTCCAAGGTCACGGGGTGGCCTGTTAGCTGGGACCAGCCCTATAATGACATCACTACTGTGATGCCTGGGATTTGGACCGTTCACTGAATTCTCAGGGTCCCCTAAATGCACCTTAGGGTCACCTTATCCATAGAGTCCCAGGGACACCTTGCAAGCAGAACCCCGAGACATCACCACGCCCGGGATGCAAGGGTTTTGGGCTCAGGATTATCTTTCCGGTCTCCTTAAGGAAGAGTGGAGCTTTGGAACTGAAAAGCCTTATGAGTAGGGGTAAAAGAAACACTTTGAAAGCAAAATTCTAGCTCTAGAGAAAAGACATTTTATGCAGCAAAATATGTAACACAATTATTGATACCTGTAAACTTGCTCAAAAGTGAGTTTAACATTGGGCTTTTTGAGTACCATGCCAGAGAGATAGTACTTCCACTCCTCATTCAGTAAGTAGGGTGTGTCCAACACCTAGGACAGATGAAACGACATTTTGGAAAGAAGCTTCACACGACCATACATACATATATATATATATATATATATATATATATATATATATATATAAATGAGTACTATATTAAAATTTTTGAGACTTTTTCATATTGTGATATTTCTCACCAACTTCCAACCTAAAACTAGAAAATAACAGTGCAATTGAAATAAATCAATTAACAATTGAGTAACACCAAAGTTACTGAAAGTTTTTTTTTTTTTTTTGAGAACTTAATTATACTTCAGCAAACAAATTAGAAACTAGAGGACAGTAGGAATTTTGCTTCCAAATAGTTAAGATCAGAAGCTACAGACCTAACTCTCCTCTACTTCTCTCTGGACAAAATGAATTAACTCATACACGCTTGCCTCTGTCCCACATACGTTTAAGGTGGACAAACTGATTCAGGACTGTGGAGGTACCTGCTAAGGCCGGTTGAATAGCCCTTGTTATGGTTGATGCATCGTGTCAACTTGAGAAGTCTAGAAACTTATTTAAGTGACTAGCAGGGGCCAGGCCAGGCTCCTCACTTTGTTATCATCCTCATCCTGTACAAGAGGAGGGCAGGAGATGGTGTGAGTGCTGCACCCACCTGTGTGTGTGTGTGTGTGTGTGTGTGTGTGTGTGTGTGTGTAAGCCTGCTTATGATATAAGGGAGGAAAACAAGCTTGCTTTTCCCCCTTGTTCTTGTTGCTTATGCTGCCTTCTGCAGCCCTTGTGCCTTGACGCTCTGCCTTGGAGCCAGCTAAGTGTGGACTGAAACCTCCACAAAGTCGGAGCTAAATAAACCTTTTGTCCCTTAATTTCCAGTGTTGAGTATTTTGTCTCAACAAAGAGAGCAAAGTAACCACACATCCCTCATCGGACATGCTGGCAACGTGAAGTGTTTCAGAATATTTTTCTGACTTTGGAATAATTACATACAGGGGACAGGATTCAAGTTTAAAAATGGAATTTATATATGTTTTATATGTTCCTTAGATACACACCACAAGGGTAATTTTATACAGCATTTTAAATTATTTTATACATGAAACAAAGCATCAGGAGGTGGAATTTTCCCATTTGTGATGTCATGTCAGTGCTTAAAAGCTTCAGAGACTGGAAAATTTTGGATTTCAGATTTTTTTGGATTGGGGTGGTCAATCTGAATAAATGCTTTTGAAATAGCCCTTACTTTTAAAGAATTACTTTTAATGATTTAATACTGCAGAGCAGGTAATGGAGCCTGGTTTGGAATCTTCTTAGTATTATTAAAAGGCCAAGTGAAAACAATGTGAGACCTCACACTCCCAATTCAACTCCCTTAACCAAACTAACACCCAAACACTGTCACCATGACGACTATCTACCTCCCCGACTTTCGTGTGATGTCATTGCAGACCTGAGGTGGGAAATACACACACAGTGAAAGAGGGGAAGGAAAGCTTATGTCAAACATCAGAATCTGGAGGCAAACACTGAGCACCCGAGTCAGGAGCCAGGGATGTGCAGGAGCAGGCGCGATTCCGACAGAGCCCTGCGGGCTGTGGGCGCTGGTCTGAGAAGGAAAGTGAAGCCTAATCTCAGCTCCTGAGTGTCTCATGGGACAGCCCCAGGGACAAGCCCCTGCCATCAAGGTGTCCTTTATTGGGCCCTTTCACTTCACATGCACTGCCCCAGCTCACCTAGGTGGAGGATGTGGACCCCAGGATCTCCTTACATCAGAAACCTCCACAGGGGTTTGGGAAAGCAGGACACTTCCCTCCTCGCCTCACCTTCTCAGTCACTCCAAGGACCTTCCCTGAGCACTGCTTTCCCTGTACGGGGCTGGAGCCCACTGACAGCCACTGAGCTGCATCCCAGCCATTCGGAAAACTTTATTTTGATTTTTCTAATTTTAATAAATCTACATATTTACTTGTTTATTTGGTACAGGGTCTCGCTACACAGCTCAGACTCATAGTGATGCTCTGGTCTCAGCCCCCTTAGGCTAGGATTACAGGCGTGCGCCACCGTGCCTGGTTTCAGTGTTCAGCACGGCAAGCCATACTAGCAATTGGACTCGGTGCCTTGACCTTGCCAGGCAGGGGCTTAGACAGCCGAGCTATCTCCCAAGCCTAAACTTTTATCTTGATACAGACTCCTGATAAATACTGTAGATTGGCCTCTAAGCTGTGATCCTCCTTCTCCAGCCTTCTGAGTACTTGGGATTACAGGTGTGAGGCATGATTTTTATTCACTCATATTAAAATTGGCATGAGTGTACAGGCCTTAATTCCTGGAACTGACTTCATATACAATCAGAAAATAAGAATACTATTATACACATATGTATATGTTTATGAATACTGTTATATACTTCAAGTATATAAATACTCATATAGTATTATGGAAAATATGTGTACTACTGTACATATATGTGTAAGTATATACTATTATACATGAATACTATTCATGTATAAAAATATGAATATTATTATGTTTTGTGTATATATAACTGTGTATATATGTATATGTATGTGTGTGTGTGTATGTATGTGTACATATATAAATTTTTCCCTCTTACAAACACAGTCTCAACTTGTAGAATTAAAATCAAGGGCCGGTGAGATAGTTTAGCTATCTAAAGCACCTGCTTAGTAAGCTTAGGCAGGCGCAGGGGACCGCAGTTCACTGCCCGGCACCGTACCTACACCAGCCCTGCCCTCTGGGTGGGCTGAGCTGGCCAAAAAACAAATAAATAAATAAAACCAGCTGGGATGAGCCCCCCCATGTCTGGAATCCCAGCATCCTCGGAAGCTGTGGCAGGAAGATTGTAAACTTGAGGCCACCCAGCATGGGTAACTCAGGAAGACACTGTCTAAAATTAAACCAAGCCAAACCAAATCAACCCAACAAACAAAAAAGAAAACTACTCATGTTTTTATACTGCTCTTGAAGTAGCCCACAAGTGACAGGAAAATCCAGGTGCCCCTTCAAGTCCTGCCCCAAGGAAGAGCAAACCATAGTTACCTGGAATAACTTCCGGTTGGCGTATGGTTCACAGACCAATTTTTCCACATTGACACCAACGATAAAAGTAAGAACGACGAGTGTCATCAATAGCCAGCAAAAGAGGAAAACTAGGCCGACCCCACTGTAAGAGAACACGAAGAGTCAGCACCTCCACAGGAAGGATTCGAGGCTGCTGACCAGCACCTACTCCCTCCACCTCCTGGGGGTGTGGAATGGAGCTGGAGTCCTCAGCAGCCTGCGCGATGAACAGGTCCCTGCCTGGGAGTACACCGCGCTCTTCCTGTCCCCGGCTTGCAATGAGGGCTCCCTTAGGATGGCAGTGCCTGCTCCACCTGCTAGGGCCAGAGCCTGGCTCCAGGGTTGGTGAGAACCAGGCCTCTCGGCAAAAGTGACAGAAGTGGAGAGGTTGGTCGCAGGCTGGAAATGTGCCCTGGAGACTCTGCAAGGGGCTGCCACGGCCCTGTATCTGCACGGTGCAGGAGAGTGGCATGAGGGCCACTTTGGGGGCAGGGAGGGGGCTGGGGTGGGGCTGAGAGGGAGCCCAGGAGGGGAAGCCATGGAAAGGCGCAGGACGAGCACAGTGCAAGGATGGGTTGCGCAGGTGTCCCTGTGGCTGGGCATTGCTGGGGATGGGGACCATGACAGGGGCTGGGACGTGGCCCGATGGGTCTGCTGGTGTGGAGAGAAGTCAGTGGGTGAGAGACACAGCGTGGCAGGCAGGAGCAGCCGGATAGGAGATGAGGTCAGGAGGGGCTGAGGGCAGGGGCAGGAGCACTGGTCTCTGCACCTGGCTGGAAAGAAGCTGGAGTGGCCACTGGTCAGAGCCACTAGGAGGAAGGTGCTGCGCAGGGGCTTGAGTGCAGACATCTGGCTAGAGTGCAAGAGATGTCACAGTGAGCATCTGTCACCAGGGCTGGGTGGGAGAAGGAAGCAGCCCTGGACTGGCTGCTGTGTCAAATGGTGGCAGGACAGCAAATGAACGAGGGCAAGGACAAGAGCCGGAGAGATAGCTCAGCAGACTAAGTGCCTGCTTAGGCGAGCACAGGGGCCGGGGTTCAAACCCTGGTCCCGCCTGCTGCACTGGCCCTGCTCTCGGGCACACTGAGCTGGCTGTGGAGACTGGGCATGGTGGTGTGTGCCTGCAATCCCAGTGCTGGGGAGGCTGAAAACAGGAGGAGCACTACTAGTCCAAGCTGCATAGTGAGACCCTGTACCAGATACACTGAGGGAGGGAGGGAAAGAGAGAGAGATATCACAGAAGCAGGATGGGCATGTGGGGCATGAGGTCACCAAGGGGGAAAGGAGAGTTTATGTGGCAGAGGGCGCAGTGGCAGCAAGCCACTGCAGCCACTGCTGCCCTGCTCTCCTGGGACCAGAGGTCGCTGCTGATTAGACAAAGTGGGGTGACAGCAGAGAAAGCCGAAGCAAAGTCCCATCAGACTCAAGGAGCTGCAGCCACCATCAACAGGGATGTCCCTGTTTCTGTTTCTTTCAAAGCAGATATCAGTTGTCATGATGCTAACATCAGTGTGGCTTTTACAAAACAGTGCCCCTGGTGAAGCAGTTATAAAGATGAAGTACAGTCACCACCAAAACACAGGTAAAGCGCCCCAATATCAGGGTTCCTCAGTTGTTCAGAGTGAACAAACTTCACACCTGCTTCTGTGTATTTGTTCAGAAAAACCCAGCAAACACATTTTCCCTTGCTGGTATAATTTCTTCTCACTTGCCCTTCCCTGACCAGAGATACTTGTGTCTGAATGTCTTTCTTAAATCTAGGCTTCTCATGCATGGGATTCTTTCTCAGGCCCTGGAGCCCCCAGGTCCCTGGCTTTGAGAATATCTTGATGGCACCTAGGCCTACAGCAAGGACAGCAAAGGCTAGCTCTATACTGCAGCCTAATTGTCCTGGGAAAGGACTTAAGACTTGGGGCTCATAAGAAACTCAATGAATTATTACAGTGACCTGTGTTTAAAAGACATTGGTGTCCGCCACCTGCTTTCGCGCCCTCCCTACCCGCACACTAGTGATATTCAGAGGAGAACGAGAATTGTACCCGATGTCTCGGTCTTCTGCTTCTTGAAGGAGTTGCTATGGGTCTTGCAGCCGCGTCACACACCCAACAGCTGAGGTGCAAAGAGTTCATTCTAAAAGTGTGATGCACTGCCTCTGTCCCCGGGCAGCCTGCTCCAGGGAAGGCCTTCTAAAGGCACAAACTTGGACATGGATGTGTATGAAACAGGGACACACGCTCTGGGCTGCCATCAGCGCGTCATTCACTGGCATCTTGCACTCATGCTTGTCTCTAGTTGAGGCTGCTTGTCAACGTCCTAGAGGTGCTAGTAGGGAGAACTCAGTGACCCCAAGTTGCGAGAGCTCCAAGCTGGGAGCTCTGCTGACCATGGAGAAGGGTGTCTCAGAGGAGGCCGGCTCAGCTTCTGATGAACAGATGAGTGAATGAATAAGGTAAAGAAGGAGTGATGCTCCCTAACAGATGATTTGATATTGCATTAATACACAGTGGAGGGCTACTCTGCCACAAAGAAGGTTAAACTTGGCCACTGGTAGGAAAACGGATGCACCTTGAAACCATAATGTTAGGTAAAATCAAAGTGACACATAACTTATATACTGCCTATGTTTATAGCAGCACAATTTGTGATAGCCAGTCTTGGAAACAACCAAGATGCCCGTCACCTGAGGAATGGTTGAAAAAGATGTGGTATTTTT
>NDGN011344909.1:0-27102 GCA_002564285.1 Tympanoctomys barrerae | reverse complement strand
AGCACTTGCCTGGCAAGCACAAGGTCCTGAGTTCAATCCCTGGTTCCACCAAAAAAAAAAAAAAGTTAGAAATTGTGAATTTAGGTCAGGGATATAGCTCAGTGGTGTAAGTACCTGCCTGGAAAGTGCAAAGTCCTGAGTTCGATCACTGGTACCGAAAAAAAAAAAAAAAAAGAATTTTTCATTAAGTATTTGTGTAAGAAAGGAAAACAAAGAAATAGAAGGTTGCATCTTGCTGTTATCATTTGCTTTTTCCATTATAACTAATTTTCTGTGAACATATGTTAAACAAAATATATCCACAGAACAAATATACAAATGAAGAAGTAAAATCAAAAGACCACAAGACAGAGAATGGTAGAGGATGTAGTAAAAGAAAAGAAACATCAGAGTAGAAACAAAAAGATAAGAAAGGAGTTGAAAGAAAAAAATATGAAAATGCAGAAAGAAGAAAGAACAGAATAAAAGAAGGAAGGCAGGCAGGCAATAGAAACTAAGAGTAAGATGTCAAGAATTATAAGTAAAGTAAGAAATGGGAAAGAAAGAAAAATATAAAATTGTAGGTATCTAATGAGCTTTTAGTTTGACGTTTGCTCGTAGAAGAAGATATGAAATATATATTCCTTTCCCTTTATAGAATTTTTCAGTTTAGCTTTGAGGTGTGGCGTGTAAAGTGGATTTAAGCAATGACTCTCAAAGGTTAGAGACATAGGGCCAGCCTAATACCTCAGTGGATTAAAGCATCTGCAAGGAGGTGCAGGGCTTAGGGGTTCAATCCCCAGGCCTGCAGTCCTGGCCCGCCATCAGGGCACACTGAGATGGCAATTGAAACTGGGTGTGATGGGGCGCACCTATAATCCCAGCTCTTGGGATGCATAAACAGGCAGATCGCTCCAAGTCCGATCTAGTACTGAAACTCTGAACACCCTGCAGACCCTTCCCTAAAATACAAACAAAACAAAACAAAACAAAAACAAAAACAAATGGCTAGAGACATAAATACAATTATCCAAGTTTGACCCAACAGAGGGTGTTACGGCTAGTCTATCTCCTCCTACAGGTATGGAGGACAAGCTGTGGTGCAAGGCTAAAGTAGAATTTAAAGAATGGCTTGAGGATATTAGTAACTGGTGTGAAATAAAAAGGAATGAGAGAGTTGCTAATAATATCCTGTTTTAAAAGGAAAACGTGTAAACATTTATAAAATGATTCTAAAACTGGATGTTGTCACAAATTAATAGAAAAATACATGGGTATGGCAAGAAACAAAAACTGCAGTAGGAGAAATTGTGGATCGCGTCATGGATCCCTCGTACATTTTTGGATGCTCTATCTTTATCTCAAAAAGCTTCTAGTAGTGCTTAGTAGAAAAGAGAAGTGAGCCCACAAGGGATAGTAAATATATGTGGAGATCTGCTCTTTCTCTTCTTTCTTCTTAAGATATTTATTCTTGTCCTTTTTCATCTTTAGCTCTTGTTTCTCATTTGCAAAATCAGTAATTATGGCTTTATATTGAAGCCAGACAATCTAAAACACAGTTTAAAGTACACACCACCCAGTCGACATCCTGTACTTTTTTATCCTGTTATTTTCATAAGAGGTTAATAATGGTAAATAGATTTTCCACTAAAATCTTTTTAAAATTGAGGAAAAATGATAGATTCACTCGCTTGAATGAAAACATTGCTAAATGGCTTGGCTCGGCAGAAGCATATATTTTAGGACAACATTTACAAAATGTTATTTGAGAATTGTTTAGTATTCCAAAAGAACAGCTAATGACCTAAAATTAGCACAGTGGCCGATTCTAACTCCCCTTCAGAGTAAACCTGACTGCTACAGCGACATCAGAGTCTCATCTTAATTTACAAAAGTTAAACTATTTTCTTGCAAAGCTGGGAGTGGATTTGAAAAAGAATGATAGGCTTTCACCAGTCACTGAAGAGACATCTTATTTAAACTCAGAACTAGATGTCCACTGACTTAAACAGCAAATAGGTATAGCATGTCTCCTCTGCAAGAATTATGTCACTAACAATTAACTTAAATCCCTGATTTGAAGTTGCTAAGAATTTAAGAAATAAACAAACACGAAAGCAACTTTATATTACAAAACATTTACTTTCCTGAAAGAAGTACCATAAAATATGTACAATGTTCAACAAATAATTTTGAAAAGTAAAGCTAAGCTTTTGTCAATGGGTCATGTTATGCTTTATATCTAGAAAGATGCTCAAAATCTCATGTGCAGGGCAGGGGAGAAATCTCAGTAGAATAAGCACTTGCCTGGCAAGCACAAGGTCCTGTGTTCAATACCTGGTACCGCAAACAAAAGTAGTGTCTCCCTATGTTTTGGGCCAGCCCAATAGCTCAGGGGATTAAAGGGCCTACAAGCAAGTGCAGGGGCTGGGCGTTTGATCCCTGGAGGGGAGGGGATGGATGGACACTGAAACATCAATTGAGATTTAGCGTGGTGGCACGCGCCTATAATCCCAGCTTTTAGGAGGCTGTAAACAGCAGATCACTACAAGTATTACCTAGTAGTGAGACTCTGAACACCCTGTAGACCCTTCCCTAAAATACAATACTACTACTACTACTACTAATAATAATAATAATCACATATGGGTCTAGGGGTATAGCTCAGCCATACAACGCCTGTCTACAAGCATGAGGCCCTGAGTTTTATTCCTGCAGAAAAAAAAAAGAATCTCCTATGTTTAGATTTGAAGTTTTTGGATTATGATTGGCCATTGGGGAATACACTCACCAAAAGAGGATTAATTTGTTGATGAGTTTTGAACTAAATGTGCTGTTAGGGGTCTGTTCAGAAGAGGCAGGGCCCTAGGCTGTGCCCGGGGAGGGTACACCTCCCTCCTGTTTTCCTCCTCCTCTGTCTGCTTCCAGGCTCCCATTCAGGAAGTGTCTTCCCCAGTCATGCCCTTCCCCCACACCAGTCTGCACTGGAGCCAAGCAACCGTGGACTGACTCCTCTGCAATGAGCTTAAATGTCTCCCTTTCTTTAGGTTCCAAGTGTCAGGTGTCTTGTCCCAGCAGCAGGAACATGACTAATACATGCTTATCATTAGAAATGGCGATACTGGTCTGCAGCAGCCCCACTTCCCCTTCAAACAGAATTCATTAATAACTGAACGTTTCTCCTTTCTACAGGACCTTTCTGTTGACCTCTCTGACATTACAAAAGAGATTTTTTTTCCAGGTATATTTCAGTCATTTATCTTTATCCTGCTACTTTTTTTTTTTTTGGTCATTTTATTTTTTAAAAACATTTTATTTAGGTGGCACCAGGGATCAAACTCAGGACCTTGTGCTTGCCAGGCAAGCACTTATTCCACTGAGCTACCTCCCCGGTCACCTATCTTACTAGTCTTCATAGGGATAGATAGAGCCTTAACAAAACTGCGAAGTTCATGTTTTTAGAAATAGTAATATCATAATCATGCTAATATTCTAGTGGGAGAAAATAAGAACATATTGGCTTGAAAAATATGCTGCCTAGAAAACTGGCACATTTTAGATACATGATGAATAATTGTAGAATAAATGAATATATGAATACTGAAATATTAACTATGTCTTCACACCATGGTACTTCTTACGGTTTTGCCAAAAGCTTCAAATGAATGCAGGAGTTTTGAATGTTACTAAATGAAAGAAGAGGGTGCTTTTAATAGGAAGGAAATAAACAGCTTTGATGTACAGCATTTCTTGGTGAATTGAGCTGAACCCCTAGTAACATGTGAGAAGTTAACCTGGGAAACTAGTTTTATTGATATTGTACTTCAGATGCATCTTTAATTTTCCCTTTCCTTACATATACAAAATCTGGAGTATATTATATGTTTCACAAATTTGTAGTTAGAAATCCCTGATGTATGATATACATATATATATATATATATATATATATATATATATGATTATGTACATCGGTTGTTTTGGCACTCACCCTCATCTTGGTTCATTTATTTTACAACCACTTTAATGAGTTCTCTTTTTTATTCTACTCGGTTTATACTGACAAAAAAAAAGGCAGATACAAGTGTTTTCCTAGGATAAGAACGGCCTCATCACACGTGTGGTGCTTCTTCCAAACTACTTGTGTGAACCATACTGTCCATGCAAAACAAACCAAGAAAACCAAACAAACAAATGCACAAAGCAATGTCACCAGAGCAGGTTGGACAGACTTGGGACTCCTCAGTACTGGCACAGGTAAGCAATGACACTCGCCCGGTACACAAGCTGAAGTCCTCTATGTCTTGCTAGGCTTGCGTAGTACGATGGTAAGTAACACAAGCCTGGCCCATAAAAGCAGCGTTTTAGCTACTGCCTGAGACAACAAGAAAGGTTTGAACAATATTGATGGAATCTTTCATAACCAAATCCATTTTCGATAAGCCATGGATGTCTCTTGCTGTGCCTGAACATTGCCACTGTAAGGGAACTGTGGTGATATCTGTAGGAACTCAGTAAAGATTCAGTGAAGCTTCAAAATATCGGGCACAAGACAGGCATCTCTGGTTTCGCAGGCACTTATGAGATAGAACTTGGATCTCTTTGCATCAATTTTCTCCCTCTTACTTATTAGATCTCACGAACATCTCATCAAAATACACATAAAACAAATTTTACACATTATGTAGCTCTCATAAATAAAAGAATAAAGACTTATTTGTTCCTAGATTATTTATAAAAATATTATGGGAGGAGTGAGAAAGAAGCACAAAGGTATACATACGTCAGGCCTTGGTTATCGATTTTCAAGAAAAAGAAAAAATGGAAATTCAATAGTGGTAATGGGATGAATTCTCTGAGCTGGCAAAATGTATATTTTAAACTATTTTTCTGTTGGTTCAGATCCTATTACTTTTGTTAAACTGTTTTAAAGTTTAATGCTGCTTCCTCATATGCATGATTATTAGGAGAAATGAAAGCTTGGAATGTATATGTTAAGACTCCTTAAAGAATCCTTGATATGTCTGTCATAGTAAAGAATTCTTTACATTATATTGCTACTCTTGCACAGTCAAATTTATGTAAAAAAATTCTACAGTGCTCTCTATTACTGAATGAAGCTTAAATAAAACATGTATGTAAGACTCTCTAAAGGAACTAAAATTGATGATGTGATTCCCTAAAAATTACAGAATTTGGTGAAGAAAACAAACTAGTTAAGCTTCTTCACAATAAAAAGCTTTCATATCGTCATCCAACTACTTTTCAGCAGAATATCTTAACAATATAATCCATAAGAATAATAGAGTAACACTTTAGAAAATTATTAATGACAGTACATTTTTTATAAAGCATTGTTACATAAATAACAATAACTCATCAAATTATTTTATTTGTCATAAGCTTCCCTTGTGCTCTTGGTTCAATACAAGTGATTCTATTGAATTCAAGTGAAACAGTGCAACTTAAGTCACACTGTGCTGTGTTTATTTTCTACTATATTATCTTACGTATATTCTTTCTTCTAGTCGTACATTCTTCAGTTGGTCAAAGTGGAGGAGGGAGGGAAACAGGCCAGAACTGATCACAAACCTGAATCAGTGCACCCCCTGCCAATGAAGTAATGAAGAACAGCACTGTTCTTACAAGGGCAATAAGAAGTATAAATAGACACAGGACATTGAATAGCTACTGGGAATAAAGAATGAAGTATCCATCTCAAGAAAGAACCCTTCTCTGCCATCACAGATAGCTTTGTGAACTGGCTAAATTAGGGTGCTATATCACAATTCAATCCTTAAAGGAAGTCTTTGAAAGACAGCTCCCACATGCCTTTATTTATAGAGTCTGATTTATTTTTATTTTTATTTTGGGGTGCCGGGGCTCCAACTCAGGACCTTGTGCTTGCCAGGCGGCCACTTATGCTGCTGAGCTATTGCTCGAGCCCAAGAGTCTGACTCAATAATCCCATTTTGCTTCTTCTCTGTAGTACAAACACACCTCTCGCTCTGCTTCTGTTCTTCTCCTTCCTGTCTTTTTGCCTCACTCCTCTGCCTTAGTGAATGTGCTTATAGTTGAGGTGACTGATTTTGAGAAGAATGCAGACCACACAAATCTCATAAACTGAGTACTTATAAGACACAGTTTTATAGGATAAAACACAGTACTTTATAAGACACAGTTTATATAGGATAGCCTAAACACAAGTCTGGTATTGTCCTACTAGAAGAATATTTCAAATACAGATTTGGCATGACTGACACATCTGTATCTGGAATTTGATCATTTTTTGTATGAGAAACTACCTAGAACTGATAACTATACATAAGTTTATGTCAATACAAAGGATCAAGTTTCTCCAGTATCAAAATACTAGTGCTATAAAGGACTCATTATTTTACATGCTAATACCAATATAATAATTTATTCTTTACTTAAACATACCACAGAGGGCTGGCCAAATAGTTCAGCAGATTAAAGAGCCTGTAATCAGCACAGGGGCCAGGGGCTTGACACCTGGGCCTCCCCTGTCTAACCTGCCCCCAGGGTGCACTGAGATGCCAATGGAGACTGGGTATGATGGCACACACCTGTAATCCCAGAACTTGGGGGCAGCGTCCAATCTAGTAGTGAGACCCTGAACACCCTGTAGACTCTTCCCTAAAATAGAGAAAAAAATACCCCAGAAATATTCAATAATCAATTTACTGTCATATATATGTATATATATAGTGTGTACATATATATACCTATATATATATATATATACATTATATATATATTTAATTTTAATGTTTTTCATTACCTGGGATTGAACTCTAAACCTTGTGTTTCCAGGAAGTCACTTACTCCCTTGAGCTATCACTCTGGCCCTGTCAGTAGTATTTTTGTAATTACATTGTTTCTTTTGACTAGAAAATATTTTAAGTGAAAAAGACAGTGTAATATGAATTATATAGGGTTTAAAATAAATTTGTCCAAATTTTTAACTTTATAAATTGTCTCTAAATTACATGAGAACATATTATGAGTATGGAAATGGTTAGAGATTTATTTGTGCTTTCATGAAATTTCAAAACTTTAAATGGCACAAAAGATAATACATTGGCTTATAAGTGGGAATTTATAAAACAAACCATGTACAATGCTAATTTTCCAGCTCCTTAATGAGCCACATACATAAATACTGTATAATGTATTAACAAGATGATGATGTATTTATGCAGAGGTAAAAGAAATAACACCTGACATATTTTGGAGACAATGTATCATATTCTTATTAGTACAGCTTTTAAGATACAACAGTAACTATAAGAATAAAAATATAACAAATATATTTAACTCAGTGAATGATCCAACAATTCTATTGGCATTTCTTATCGGTGACATCAGTTTAAGGACTCCTTCACCCTGTCACTTGCTGATGTGAAGGCTATTTACTCTGAAAAGAGAATTAATCCATATAGTGTGTGGGTACCAAGGTGTACACACGGAAAAAATACAAGGTATGGCTTATTTATTTTAGAAATACTATGGGCATGGATGAATCTGCTAACAAACACTGGACAAAAAGTAGTCATAGTTTGAACAAAACTTGATCTATATTAATTCAAAACTTTTCCAGTAAACCATTCATACAAAGATAAAAGAAGGTCTATATTGATATTAAGTGGTATTTTTGCTTGCTATGCTAGACCTGCTTTTAAGAAAAAACAATAAAAATAAAAGGGGAATGTAAAGAAAGACCTGGAAAAATGAATTGGCTTTCATCTAAACAGGATCTAAGCAATTATACTGAAATTCATGTAGTGTTCAGAATAGCGTCCTAGACAGTAAATCTGACTATTATCCCAAATCACATAATTACCTCCTCTCTACAAAATACTCTATGCTCTTTTCAAAAAGATGGGCAGAGGAACTAATTCTCTGTAGTTATGCAAATCCCGCTTAGAATGAACACTATCGGTAATAATAATCACAGGTCAGTTTATTTCAAGATAATATACCAGGTGCCCACATTGTCAAAATACCTGCTTTATAATTCTATTCCAGTTGCTGTTTTTAATTACAAGGTTCTTCTCAACAGGAAACAATCCCACAGACAACTGAAACAATTTATTTTAAATACTATAAACAACAGAGAGGCTCTGCTTCATGGATTTCTGATCATCCTGAGAGCTCACAGCATGGTCCGTCAGCTGAGCAGACAGTATTGATAAAGACAGATTCTCATTTTAAAGTGTTATGCCTCAAGAAAAACCTTAAATATAGATTAAAATGACTTTGATTCTTAGTACTAGATGGTAAATATTATATTTTTGCTGTCATTTTAATAGCTTTTATGGAAATAAAATCATTTATGCAAACCAAGTATGCCAGCTCTAACTTCCACTGAACATAAATTCCAAAGATAGCATTTGTTAAGACAAAGCTCTGAACATTGGCCTTTAAAACCATGTAGAACCAGATTTTAAACTATTGCATGTCTATAAGATTCCCATGCCACACTCTAACACTCAAGTCTTATCTGCTGAAGAATAGATGCTGAAAGTCACAAGACCTTATCAGTGTAGTCACCCGAAGGAAGTTTCCCATTCTGGCTGGAAGATTAGTAGTATGTATAAAGGTAGCCAAATAAGATGGAAAGAACCTTCAAGAAAAAAAATGGTATGTGGCTTAACTGTATTGAAGTTGTAGAATTTCTTTCTTTTTTCCTTTCTTTTAATTTATGCATTTGGTACAGGGTCTCACTACGCAGCTCAGACTCATAGTGATCCCCCTGTTTGCACCTCCCCAGCTCTGGGATTACAGGCATGTACAACCATGTTTTGCCTTGATGGCTGGCTCAGCAGGCCAGGCCAGGCTCAGCAGAGCCTGTGGTACCAAGGTTGGAATCCACGTCCTGGGGCTTGACAGGCAGGTGCTTGGACTGTTGAGCTATGTCTCCAGTCCTTAGAATTTGTAATAACATATGAAAAATGCTTATTATGTGCTGTCATGGTTCTAAACACACACACACACACACACACAAATTGCTGAAATCACTGGGCTAGCATTGGATTTGGACTCAGTATTTCCAGAGTTCATGACATACTAATAATTGATGTCAATACAAAGCATATAAGAGAAAAATATATAAAACTAAAATCCACTGCAGTAAACAGTTCATGCGAGAGAACTTGTGAGTTAATTATGACAAGGGACATTAGGAAATTAGGGACGGGGCTTGACTTTTCTTTACATTTTGCTTTTAGGGGATCCATGAAACACAATCACTCAATGTTTGAAGAACACATCCTGTCTTACATTTCTTTCCCTCTCAGTTTTGTTATTTTTTGTTTTATCGTAGTGAAGATTAAATCCACAGAGAAAAAACTGCATGAGTATCTACATTATTTAATATACTAAATTATTGGAAATATTTTTTTTTATTTCTCAAACCCCCAATTACAAAGATGCTTGACATATTTGTTTGTAATTTGAGAAACTTAGATTTGCTAAAATAAATGTGAGTCACATGTTTATAATTAAAACTTTATGAAGTGACAGATATACTAAGCTAAAATCATAAACTGAACCAGAGTACCCCTTTAGAGACTTTGACATCCGCAGTTTGACTTGTACTGTCTGGAATCCTGTTGATATAGTGTTTTATCACATGACAGCAAAATTTCCTACATTTATATAAACTTGACCTTTAATTAGCTCTTGGTGTTGTGTACTTTAAGATTTGTTCTCTGATATTCAATGCCATGAGTAGGTTGGACAAAATAATACTTTTCCTTCACAAATTATCTTATATGTACTAGAGATGTCAAACTAGTTTTGATTCTCAGCTTATCTGCAAAACTCCTCATTTTATATCCAATGTGACTTCAAGTTTCTCAGTCTCCATAGTTTAAGAAACAAACCCTTTGCACATATTTTCCAGAAAAGTTGACTAAGCAAAATGTTTGCCAGGAAATTCTAAACAAACCCCACAACTTAGAAGGTGTTATGAGATATTTTATTAGCTGTTTCTTATCTTCTTCTTAACCCTGTTTTTTGAGTAAATACATTCTATGCTCTATAGTTCTTGTCCAATTTTCCAGGCCTGGTACTCTTCAATGGCAGTCAAGGTCTGCTAATTGAACTAAATCCTGGTTACACATAAACATGCTGTATCAATGTTCTTGGCAGTGAAACATTAAATAATCAATAATGAATGATTAGTTCCTTAAGTGGCTGTTTGCCTGGAGAGGCAGTATTTTGTGGATGTTGTGTGTGTCACCATGGAATCAGTGTCCACAAATCTTAGGTCCACAAATAAGAGATGAGGCCTTGGAATATTTAAACATTTTTTGTCTTGATTTCCTCAGCTCCAAATTGTGCTAAAAATAGTACCTACCTCTCTTGGTTTCTGTGTGTTAAACAAAACAGGCATAGGTAGCCAGCCATTTTTATTTTATTTTATTTTATTTTATTTTATTTTAGTACTCAACAAGTACTAAACCAGGCAGAGGTAGCCAGCCATTTTTATTTTATTTATTTTTTTTAGTACTCAACAAGAACTAAAACAGGCAGAGGTAGCCAGCCATTTTTATTTTATTTTATTTTATTTAGTACTCAACAAGTATTAAAGCAGGCAGAGGTAGCCAGCCATTTTTTATTTCCTCTAGTACTCAACAAGTGCTATGTTTCTGGTATTGTTACATGTACTTTCCACTTCTGCTTGGTAGCCCGAAGCCTTCAGTGGCTCCCTACTCCCTTTCGATCATCATATAGTTGATGTGGATGCTCACAGTATAGGATGACTTCAGTCCTTCAGTGAGTCTACGTTCAGACTGTAATGGAATTTCCAGTTATAGACAAATGAAACACATCTTAGGAACCCATCACTTAGATCATCGGCATCAGGCAAAGCACTGGAATGTACCAATCACAATGTAGGACTAAAGCCTGAGCGAGCCTGTTGGGACAAAACTGCCCTATTGTCTCAGTAGATTGTAAAATCAACTCCCAGAAACCTTCAAGTGTATCTCAGTCTCACAGTAAGCACAGGAACAACTTCTCAGCATGTTCTAGGTGAGCCCATTCAACGACTGATGCTTACCATTTAAAGTCACTACGTCTGTAGACCCTTTTGCCCTAAAGCATGTGTGACAACCTTGGCTGCTGAGTTTATCTTTCCTCCTTAAACACCTGATGCAGGCAATGATCTCCAACACCTGCTGGGATGAGTAAATCTACATTTGCTAATACATTATATCTGTAATTCACTATACCTGTTAAATAAGCAAGTTCTCAACATTTTACATAAATTATTTTATTTAAGTTTCTTCTTAATATTAAGGGAAACTGTGAGCCCTTTCAGGTATAAGGTAAATATCTATGGAATCATAAAATCAGGGCCAGTCCTTTTGGAATTACTACTGAGGCTGGTGGAAGTCTATGTGGTCCAAACATACACTTACTGAGTTAGCAGTTAATTTAATCAACAGGTATTAAAAAAAAATTGGCATGCTTTCAGCCTTCTCTTTCCCATAAATCCAAAAGTATATATATTTTTTCTGTATGCTGTATGTTACACTGTACTGAGATTGTAGCTCTATTTTTAGAAAAAGTCAGTTTGTATTGGATTTTACATTTTTTATGTTAGGATGTTTTCAAATTTATTACCCTAAATTCTATATTCAAAAAGAAAGAATCATTCAGGACATATAAATATAGGGAAAAGAGCATGCTTTTCTTCAAAAGGAAAGACATATATTTTCTTCAACAAGAAAAAAATAATTTAGGACATACTCATTCAGGGAATATTTATTGATTTCATACTATAAACATGTGTGTGTTCTATAGTTCACTAAGAGATAAGTTAATGTGAAAATCAATTTTTCTTTGTTTGGTATTAGCAGTATACAAATTTGTTTTCAACAGGTTTCTTTCAGGGGGAGGGAAATACAATGAAATATAGAAAAGAAGCATAACTATGTAAAAGTTTTACTTTAAGTGTGGATTCAATTTAGTAGCATGAATATTATTGAAATTTAGGCTATACTTGATGCCAATTTAGTAACAACTGATATACATCATTTGTTATCCAAGTTCTTCCTAACAAATTCATTCATATAGATTTAATTATAAATGTCTATAAAATTCACATGAGAAAAGTAATTTCACCCTTATTTTAAGGAATATAAATTGGTTTTCATATTAACACTGAAAAAATGAAAGTCTTTTATTTCAGTGCTCTCAAAGGTCATGTTGTTCCCAGGACATCATAAACTACTTTTATTTCTCCCAACAAAGAACTGTGCACTTTTTTAAGATATATATTGAAATGGATTCTATTGCCCTCAAGCCCAAAGTAAAACTGAAGAAAAGAAAAAGATTAGGAACTCTCCTCCCAGATGCCTAAATCCCTGGTAACTGACTCAAAGGAATATTCTACTGACATCTCTTATCATTTTGACTGATGTCCTGTGTCTGTCTCAGAAGAAAATAATATTTTCCTTCTGCTATCATCTGTGTAAGCCAACACAGGCAGTGAGATCGCTTTTGACTCATTCTAATTATTAAAAGGCTTTCTCACACTCATTACATGTCTTTGGTCTCTCTGCTGAACTAGAATGCTTCAGTGATCCTGTATGCCACTTAATGGGCCTTCTATCACATGTATTTGTATCACCCTTTCCTGCTTCATTGTGGGAAAGAAAGGAAAAGAAGAATCAAAAGCAAAATGCATTTCAATCTCTGTTTAGCCTTCAATTTGCATTTGACCAATCCATGGATTACTGTCATTACTTGTATACTTTAATGCTTAGTATCAAAAAGATTGCCCAGGTAATTTTACCTGACACGTACACTTTACTGAATGCACAAGAACACTGTAGGTAGCTTCAACTTCTAAAGAAGAATTTCAGAAAAATATTCTGAAAATTTACATATATATATATTAAATAAACAGTATTAACTTCTCATATTATATGAGTAGGAGCAGTTATTTAAATAAATAACTAAAAACTAATAAAAGTTGTAAGTAGGATTGAGAAATTTAAAAAGTAATAAAATCATAAAGTATTACTGAGAGAAGCTGAGATGATCATCTGTAATTTAATATCTTAATCTATGTTCTAATAGCCAGGGTAGAACTCACAACCTTTCACATTCCACTTTCTAAAACAGAACTCTGTATCAAATGAATCATATTTCTAAGCTAATGGATTCTCTTCAACATGAGTAAGGCCATTTCATTCCTTGTTTTTGTTTTATTTATTTTTTTGTTTTCTGTTATAAATAATTTCATGGTAATTGAGGTGAAATAAATAAACTGGGGCTTTCTGGGACCAGGAAATACAGATAATAAGGTTAAATAGGAAGTATCATGACATTCATATTTCTGCTGAAAGGCAGAACCACTTTTAGCACAAAGCCCAATCAGGAAGTGACTCTTCATTCTAGCAAGCATGTTATAAAACCTCTTTTCATTACTAAAGGATGCAGGGAAATCACACTTTATCACATTCAGCAATAGCCACACGCACAGCAAGAACAGCTATATTCTATAGTCCAGAGAGAGTTGATGGACAGTGTATGAACTTAAGGAGGAAGAGTAGATTCTTTGTGCCTACCTGTAACAAGAGATAGGACTACAGGAAATTTCTGCTCAATCACAAACTTAAAATCTGAACATTTTTTTAAATTTTAAAGGCTCGAGAAAGGCACTTCACACACAGCACAACACAAGATCAACAGGAATGTGGAGGCAAGAGGGTGAATAACAGATTCCTGGGACATAAAATATCACCTTAACCTTACTGGTTTTTGTTTGACATTTGTTGGTTTCTGTTTTAAAGCAGAAAGATTTAACACAATATACCTGCTATCTATCATTTGAAGAGGCTTAAAATATAGATTCTAGGCTGCATATAAGTTCTGCACTAAAACTCATGAAGACTCCAGTGTAACACACATACATGCCTGCAGTAGCAGTGACTATGAAAGGGAGCTCTCTTTTGTCATTGCAGGGATGCTGCTGTTGATGTTTCTCTGACAGAGAAGCATGAGTCTGTAGAACAAGTATCTCCAGAGAATACAGACCAAAGAAGGGCACTCCAGTCTGAGAGTGTCTGTCTCTCCTACTCAATAGCTCCTATGTATATTTGAGTACTGTCTAGAATGTTCTATAGGTATTTTTGGGGCCTTCTATCCAGGCAGAGAGCCTTGACTTATAGACTTATACACACATTATTTTATGTATACTATTGTTCCTATAGTTATTCATACAAGTGAAACTTAAGATACAGGTTCATCGTAGCAAATCTCATAGCGTTATGTTATATAACTCAGGTAATGGCTTCATATTCTAAGTGTCCTTTACTTATACACAAAGAAGTAAATGGAGTATGACAAGCATTTAGCGAGATAAAATGCTTCAGTTCCAATTTAGGTTTTGAACTGTGTGTTTTCAACAAGAAATTTCATTTCCCATTCCACTTTGTATATAAAGGCAGGCACCATCCTTTGGAATGAAATGGAACCCTTTCCCATTTTATCAAGTTCAAAGGAAATCCTTGAAGTAGCACATACAGGTTTTCATGTATTTTTTAAAAAGCACTGATGCCTTCATATTAAAGAGCTTGTCCCACCCTTACACCACTTATCCTAGCCAAACTTTTCCAATCCAGCTTTGCATGCAAGTCTCACTTCCCTTTAGGGTTGGCATACTCCTTATTTGAGCTGGCAGTCATCGATCAATACGCTCATACTTCAGCTGTTCAGGCAGCAGCTAACCAGGCAGCCACAACAAACACAATTCTGGCAGCTCCTAATGTGTGTCTCTGCCTATAATTCAGATGCTGTTTGCAAAGAGTTTACATGTAGACCACGTCGCTCTTAGAAAGCTCAGTGTTGGGATTTTAAACAGAAAGCTTATTAGGCACACATTCCTGCAATTTAAATCATTAGAGTAGTTGCTCAAAAAAAAGTTTGGGAAGACAGATGCATGGTAATGTTTTAATATCCAGAAACTTTCCTGGAAAAACAATGGTATAGTAAGTGATAAAACCCTGACCAAAAAGCACTAAGCATTGATTCAGTTAAGTAATATATGTATGTCATTTACTTATGAGAAAAAACTGATTTCTTCCCATTAAAAAGTATAGAAGTCAAAGTCAGAAAATGTGTGCATGATTTTTTTCTTTTTTTTTCAGTTGCTTTAATGTACTAGGCAGAAACTACAATGGTACAATTACAGATTAATTATTTTCTCAAAATCTCATAGCTCTAATATTACAGCCATCACTCTGCATGCAGTGGTAAAATAACAATAAACAGCCTTGGCTCTGCAGAGTACAACTCATAGTCCTTTACAACACAGACCCTGAGAAACTATAAATATAACGCACAAAGCAATATGCTACAGATGGCCATGTCTGAATGTCTCGGTTCCTTGTCTCTCACCACTGGGACACATAGGCAACAACCCAAGTTAAGGAAAAAAAGGTTTATTTAGCTCACAGTTTGTGGAGTTTTCAGACCATACTTGGCTAGTTTCAAGGCAGAGTAGCACATGGGAGAGAGCAGCCGCTCATGGCAGGTGAAAACAGCAAAGAACGAAGGGAGGAGCAGCATTCGCAGTAACCATCAAGCCTCTTTTCCTTCCTTATATTGTATTCAGGTTCTCCACTTCAGGGCGAGTGTAGCACTCACACCCATAATCCCAGTGTTGGATCATAAATTAATCATGAACTCTAGAAGTCAGCCAATGACTGCGTGAGGTTTTGGGGGGACACCTAGACACAAACAATAACACTGAAGAAGAAATTCTCCCTGAAAAACTGGTATCTAATTTGACGTATGGTTTAGATGAAAAAAATGTCTCTCCCAAAGCTCATCTGTTCAAAGGTGGTGCTTTTGGAAGGCGATGGTGTCATCAATACATTGACTACTGCTTAGCCATAGCCGAATGGGTTGTTGCATGGGATAGATGGACCAAATGACATTGTGACCATGACCCGGAAATAGACATCTTGTCCTTCCTTATGTCTCCCTGTCTGTGTCCAACCACCAAGAGGTGTGCACACTGGCTGCACTGGGTCTTTCCACCATGATGGTCAGCCTCAAGGCAGGCCCGTAGCATTAGAGCCAGTTGAGCATGTACTGATACCTCTGAATCTAGAAGGCAAAATACATATCTCCTCTTTAAGTTGCTTACCTCTGGTTTTTTGTCACAGCAGTGAAAAGCTAATGAAATCTGGATTTTGAAATGGATGATTTGTGCTTAGCAGAGGATGGAGTGGCTGGGGTGAGTACTCAGTCAAGCAAGCAGCACAAGTAAAGACATGCAGGGATGAAATAGTATTACGGTTTTGTCAAGAGTGGAAAATCCACAGGCTGGAGAGACAGCTCAGCAGTCTAAGCACCTGCCTGGCAAGCACAAGGCGCTGGGTTTGATCCCTGGAACCACATGCCACACAGGACAAGAACTCTTTGCACACCACATAGGCAACCGAAACCAGGTGTGGTGGCACAAGTGTGTTATCCCAGTGCCAGGGTGGCTGAGACAGGAGGCTCACTATGAGTGAGTGTGTGCTGCAAAGCGAGACCCTGTACTAAATTTAAAAAAAAATAAAGTAAAATCCAGATCATATAAGGTTGATAAGTTATAAAAGAAAATATATAGTTAATCGTCTTCAGGGATATGCTTAGAAATCCCAAAGCATTTAAGTGATATGGGAAACAAGCGGGTGCTCTGAGAAGCTCTATTGAAAGGAGCATTCTTGTGTCATAGAGGAGACAGAGTGGAATGAGAGTATACTCCACCAATCAAGTAAGACGTGTCGGCAGCACAGGTGGAGAGGAAATGGGGAACGTGGAGAGACATTAATAAAGATGAGATTGGGAATGCAGGCTGAAAATTAGAATAAGTCAGAGAAGACACTAAATAAACAGCTTTTAAAAAGAAAATTGAATAGGCAATAATAAATGGATACTTCTTTGACTTTACTAACTATATAAATTGTTAAAAAAAAATTGTTTGCAGGGGCCGGGGAGATGGCTCAGTAGAATAAGCGCTTCCCTGACAAGCGCAAAGGCCTGAGTTCAATTCCTGGTTCTGAAAAAAACAAAAAAACAAAAAAAACATAAAAAAAGAAAGAAAGAAAGAAAAGAAAAGAAAAAAATTGTTTGTATTTCAAATAAAATAGATGCTCTTTAAAACTTCTAACGATAGAAAAATTATAAAGAAGTATCAGAAAAGAAATGTACCATATTCTTAAATATGCATAATTTAGTTCTCACAATAAACTGTCTCCAAGTTGTTTGTAATTCATGGAGTACAAATCCAAGAACTACATAAAGGGCTGGGGATGTGGATCAGCAGCCCAGAAGCTGCCCCAAAAGCCTAAGGCTGTGAGTTGGATTCCTGGTTTTAAAAAAAACAAACACAAATACATAAAAGTTACATGTTTAAATTTTATATTCAGATACACACATATGTTATCTTTACACCATGATACTTGATTATTATTTTGATGCACCTTTGTAAACCTTTATTTTGTTTACAAATGCTTTTCCTCAGTATTAAACCTTCACAGGAAATGTGCAACAGCATCAACACTGATGCTCCCAGGAATACCGCCTCTCTCGTAATCTCAGTGGCCTCAATCTCAATGGCGTTTCATTTTAAAAATTTTGCACTTGGCTCACTGCTTTAGATTCAGTCTATTATTAGGGCTAGACAAAATAAACATAACATTATTTTAAAAGTGACTACATGTTTGGGCTACCCAACATACCAGTTTCCATTTAAAATAACTCTAAGAATGATGCCTATCGCTGAAAATTTCAACATCATATTCCATTTTAAATAATCCTCTGTTACTGGCGGATATGAAAACATTAATAAGGCTTGAGAAATGCTCCACATGGGTAATATTTAAGTCATTAGGGTCAGAGCCATGTGAAGTTTTTCATGCATAAAGAGATGAATTTGTTAAGGCAATGTATTCCTTCCATGTCCTTTCATTTGTAATAGAGAATTATGCTTGGGTTCGTCCATATTTTACCCTGTGAGTGCACAGTTGCAACATGAACACATGCAGACCATCTCATATATCTTTGATTCGCTCAATACACTTTGCAGTGCCTTGCAGTTTAAGAAAAGCGTGCTCAATGCATTTCTATAATATGCTTGGTTTTGAAACATTTCATCTGAAAAGAAGATTTAAAGGTCAATGCTTACTCTGCCAAGATAAGACTTTTCATACTTGGAAATATGCAGAAATTCAACATTCCCACTAGGTAAAGAATCTAAGTGATGACAAAGTGTTAGGTTCTCCATACCACTGAAGATACAGGGCACAAGGTACCTGAATTTAGGTAGACATGGCAATTGTTAATTGCTTCTTTCTTAAGCACACTTGCAGAAAAGAGACAAGCAGAGAGCAAAAGAATATTCATTGTATAACAGTCACATCTCATACACCCACCCCTCCTTTAAATATTATCACTAAAATATAGGACTATCTGAATTATACTTACAGCCATAATTTAAAGCAACACATCGAGTGAGCTTAATGAAAAATATTTTTTGAAGTGAAAATACCACTTTAGATACAGCAGTTCAAAACCCAGTACATAATTAAATACATATGATGGATTTTACAGAGTGCTTAATGCATGTAAAATTTCCTTTGACAATTCAAATTTAAACTCACTTTATTTCTTATAAATCTTTCAAGAGC
Organism: Tympanoctomys barrerae; assembly: GCA_002564285.1. Classification (NCBI taxonomy): domain Eukaryota; kingdom Metazoa; phylum Chordata; class Mammalia; order Rodentia; family Octodontidae; genus Tympanoctomys; species Tympanoctomys barrerae. Next base: position 8,398 of record NDGN011344909.1, on the reverse strand, counting down.
ATAATTAACTTTACATTTTTTCCCAAACAGCTAATACATTAGTTTCACTTCTATACAAAATTTTAAGTGGGAATAAGAGGCAAAAAATACTACCTGGTATCAATCAACAGGGAAGCAGCCTGGAAAAATCAGTTGCGTGTTTTCTTCCCTTTGCAGCCTTTTTATAAGTTTTTGGTGATTCTGAATATGATTCATTACAGCCAACATAGAAAATAGGGTAAAATTAATTTTAGAGTTGCAAATATTCTGATAGGAATCAGCAGAGAGAATGCTCCAGGCCAAAATTAACAATTTTTCTCTGGAGATTATGAAACCAATTTTCCACATGCCAAAGATATAAGCAAATGCATGAGCACAACTATCTAGATAAAAGAGCATTTTTCTATAAGTTTAAGTGCAAACCATTTATATCACAGTTCTCTTTCCTTGTCTGATCCATTTATGATTTGTCCAGAAAATTGGACTTGAGTGGAAAAACTGCACAGAGGGAAGCAGGGTTCTAAGACCTGCTTCTGTCACTCTTCAGCATGCCATAAGCTTGGATTAGCTCCTACTAACTTATCGACCACTCAGCTTTCTCTAAGACTAAAGAAGTGAAACAAGATTACACCTAAGATAGGAAGAATTATAAGATCCTGCTTCTGGCTCTCAACGCTAACTACGTGCCAGATTGGATGTCTGGGCTCGTAATACCCATATTCTATCAGGAACATTCTACCCTGGACTTCACCAGGGATAGATTGCCCATTTTACTTAGCATTGGTTATCTGGGTTTTACTGAAGTTCTTTGCCTACAGAAATATTTCTTTCTTTTTTCGTTTGACTCTCCCTTAAATCCCACTATGTTTCTCCAAATATATTTGGCTATTGTAAACTCCTTACCTCACTCCAAATCTCAGCTAAACCACTCTTGAACAAAATTACCTGAAGAACTCTACTTTGTGTTTTAAGCTCACCTATCAATTTTTGTGTTTTTCTTGGGCCCTTTCCTCAGTTAAAAAAAAAAGGACTGGAATTACATTATTGCAGTTCAAAATGCATTTTATATGCATGTGCGTATTCATCTGTGGGTGGCCGCTAAGGGATGTTTGCTTAACACATCCACAGCAAAAGCAGCAAGTGTGAGAGTCCTGTTCACCAAACTTCCTCACTCCTGCCCTCCCTTGTCCTTTCCTTTACTCTTTGCCCTTCTTTCTCCTTTTCAGTTACTGATGGCGTTTATCTTGATTTCATACGTCACTGGCATATGGTTTCATACCATTTCTGTAAAGGTAAATTGATGACACTGTCATCGGAGAAGACGGGACAAGCACACATGAAAGACATAATGGCAGTCCATCCCTGCAAATGCTCGTGATGGCATATCTTAGGCCACCGTTTCCTATGTCAGGTGGCCAGGTGGTGCAGTCAGCGAGAGCAAGAGAGAGGGTTGGCTTAGCAACGAAAGGAGTTTGTCGATCCCACTCGCTGTTCAGTCTTGAGGAGCATTCTTAGCTTCTCAGGGTTCTCGTTCTCTCAAATACGAAATAAGGAAAAACAGCATTCTCCTGCTCAAGTTTGAGTGAGAAGTAAACAGATCATGTATCCAGATTCCTGATATAATAAACAAAAAATAAATTGTGCACGATGTACTTGGTTGGTATCTATAAGAGAATCCATGTATTTGCATGGTTCTTGAGGGCGAAGTCTTTGATCACTTACTGATCACTTTTCTCTACCAGGTTGCCTGCATCTAGTAATATTTTATAGTTTGAAATGTACTAGTTATGATAAATGTATATAGGCCTTGCCTTTCTGACATCTTTCTCAGTTCTGATCAACATGCTGAGCCCAAGAGGATGTCCAAAGCCACAACCCATGGGAGACACATGTTGTCTGTAAACAGTGAGGAAAGATCTAGCCTGACTCAGATCCTTCACACAGGCCAACAATGATTTCTCCTTTTCCAGTTTTTTGGTTGTATAACTACAACAAATTCTGTGCCTTATATCACAGTATATAGCTCACTTGGGACAATAAAGTCATTTTTTTTTCTCTGTGTTGTGAACTACATTCTGTTAATTGAAAGTTGATATGTTGAAGCCTTAACCAAAAATGTGACTGTGCTTGGAAAGAGGCCCTGTGCAGGAGTAAATATGGTGAGGTAAGTTATGATAAGTGAGGTAAGTTATGATAAGTGAGGCTCTTAGTCAGTAGGACTAGTGTCTTTGTAAAAAGATGGGGGTATCCGGGGCCACAAGCCAACAGAAAGTGGATCACACGAGGACATGGAAAGACGGTGGCCGTCACTAGCCAAGAAGCAAAGTCTCAGAAGAAACTATGGGATAAAACTTTGGTCTTCATCCTCCAGTTTCCAGAAAGTGAGAAAATAAATTCCGCTTGTCGATTCTACCCATAAATATATGTTTGTTTGATTAGCTGTTATTAACTATTACACTGTGTGTCAAAAAGCTGGCCAAATATATATCTGGTCAATCAAAGTACTGTGAACCAAGTCCTGTACTGTTTTTCCAGTCATTTCTAAGGACGGCTACCCTTGTTGCTCTGAAAAAGTCCCATCTTTGACTTCTTGAAAACTGAACACAACAACACTGACACTGCAGGGTTGTTAAGTTTAGATGTAATATATAAAAACTTGTCCAAAATGGATGCTCAATACACGGTAATAAAGATGATTATGTACTGTTTTAAACACTGAGTCAAATTGTGCCATAATTGCTTTTCACAAAAATAGCCTACAATTAAATTTGACATTTTCTGTGGACAGTCCTGAGAACTCTAAATAAAACACTCTAAAATCCAGTCATATAATTTTCAAAAATTCTCTCTAACCCAACTATGTATGTAACTTAGTCAGGTAGGGGGTGTTGGGTCATAGATTCAGGATCTCAACCATAATTTCTTCTCTCAGGGAAAAGAAACAAGCAAAGGATTCTCTATGTAGATGCATATGAAGGACTTCAGGTTATAGTTCCACTCCTAAATATATATTTTAGGAACATCCTTGGCTTTCCAGACCTTTTCTAGAGAGCAACTTTTTGTATTATGAATCATGTCTTTTTAAAACATACAAATTTTCTGAGGATAAAATAACAGCAAAAAAACACTCTAAATATGTTTGGTCTCAATTAAATGCTTTGGTTTGAAACAAATTTTCTATTTCAAAATTATAGTGGATTCCAAGATGAGATGGGGAAGTTTATTACTCTTTCCTTCTCTCCCCTCTCTACATATATTTCTGATACACATCAGAAAAGCATGCATTATAGAGTACTTTATTGACAGACAAATGACAATGAATTTAAAAATTGATTTATATTCACATAATGATCAATTATGTACTTCCACTGGAATTATTCCTTTTTTTGCTTGTGTCTCTGAAAACACAATAAACTTAATAACAAATTGTACATTATGACAGAAAATCAAGATCACATTGACAAATATCTAAGGTTTAAAGTAAATAATGTGTTTAAGTTATATTGTATTCTGGAAAAATGTTTTCTTGTCCACATATTAATTTATGCCTGAAAACATGAACTTTGATTACTCCTACATGATCATTTAAAATTTTACAGCTGCAGAATGATTTCTGTTACACTCTAGGCACAAGATTAGGGACATAGCAAAGTGGAATAAGCACCTGCCAGGCCCATGCAAGGTCCTGAGTTTAATCCCTGTGCAAAAAAGAGGAAAAAAAGATAATAAACTCTAGACACAGACTTAATTTTTTGAAACTTTGAATCTTACAGGTTGATTATATGCTACATAAAAATTTCTAAATTTGCTCCTATTTAATTGAGAGTGTCTATTATCACCCACTATTTCGAGACAAGGTGAAAAGGAGATTCATCTTTAGATTCTTTTTTATATCTCTTGTTTCCTAATTTTTCCCCTCTAGAGGCAGAGAACCAACGCTCTATCTCATGTAAACTTGAAAATACACTCTCCTGTCTTGGACAGGTGGCTCAGACTCGGAAGAAGGCAAATGTGAAATAGATTTTCTTGACTAACAGCTCTATGAAAAAATGAAATTTCTCACGAAAGAGAAACAACTTTAAATACTGAAAATGACTGATAACACTATGGTTTCTTCTACACATATGATTTGCCTGTATTGCGTGGTTAAAACATATTATCAGTGAGATTATGGCACGTAATAGTTCAACATTTTTTAGGGATTGTAAGATGAAGAAGATTCTTTCCACACATGGCATAGTTTTCTATACAGGATGATGGCAAGTTCCATAACAAAACTGCTCTAAGTTTATGTGGGTAAGAACTTACAACAATCTATTTACTTTTCTGCCCAACTTCGTTTCAAAAGAAACAGCCTGTAATCCCAGCATTTGGAAGGCTGAAAACAGGAGGATCACTATGCATCCCATCTGTGTAGTGAGACCCTGTAGATACTGTAATAAATACATTTTTTAAAAAAGAAAGTTCCTGTCAGATGCCATTCCATCAGTCTTAGATTCTAGCCAATAAATGTCTTTATTAGTAATTATCCAAATCTCTGATCCTTTGTTATAGCAACACAGTCACCCAAAACAAATACTGATGTGAAATATTTTTAAGGAAAAATGAATGTCTTCTCTTAATGCTGAGAGAGAGAGAGAGAGAGAGAGAGAGAGAGAGAGAGAGAACTTGTACAAAAGATACTAAGAGCAGTTATTTTGGAAGACAGAATGAGCAGCATTGAAAGATAAGAAACAAGGATTCATTGAAGGCCTGCAGAGAACAGTTTTGAGGGCAGTAAGTCAATTCTCTGCAGGAACTGTAAAGTTATAAATGCACCTGTAGGTGCCACTACAGAGTTACTTCCATTCCCTTTGGTTTCTACCCTTAATATTTGTCTGATTCAATAATGCAGAGTAAAAGAAAGGGTGGTTGGGAGGGACTCAGTAGACCAAAGAAGTATAACTTAAGCATACAAAATCTACCCTGGGACCAATTCCTATAACCACAATTAATAGCCTAAAATAAAAGGAAAGAAAATGGCACCAGAGATATTTCAGGCTAGGGTTGCAAACATAAAAAATACTCTGTGAGTAGATCTATAATTCAGTTCTCCATTATATCTTAGGCTTTCCTGCAGGTCAAGGACTTTCTGTTTCTGAAAATAAAAACCTAGCTACTGTATTTGAGTTTTCACCTTACAGCTATAATGTTACTAAAAAGATTACCAGTTTGATCATCAATATTTAAAGTCCAGGATCTTGTCTTTTCAAATAACAGAGGAATTATATAGTAAACTGGCACTTGATACTAACTCCTAAACTCTAAATAATGTATTCCTTCAATATAATGTTTCTGGTAATGTGGATCATAAAACTTAACCTGAATGTTTTTAATGATTTAAAAGAAAATGTGCTCTGGCTGCAGGCCATGTCTTAGAGGGACTGCCTTCATCTAAACTATATATATATATATATTTTTTCTTTTTTTGATGATGTGTTCACTATCAGTGGTATCTGGACAAGGGGCAGGAGTTCTGCTAAAGCTTTTCCCAACTCCATTTGCCTCTAACAGATGCTGTGAAACCGCTCCCAGTCCCACTGCAGGATGCGCCTTGCTGATTTGTTTCTGTTTATCAGAAATGCTTTCTGTTATCTCAGTATGACCTGTCTATGATTCTGCAGGATAAACTAAAACATTTCTTACCAAGAAAATACATATTTCTCCTCACAGTCCATTGGGAACATTTTTCAGTCTTTAAGAGCTATTTTGCAATACGTAGCCTTTCATTGATTCGATTTTGCATGTCCCAATGTAATAGGTGGTGAGGCAATGGTCATACAGCTGTCTTTTTATTGTAAAATCTAAATGTATGGTTCAGCCACATACTAGGGTGCGTGGAATGTTGCTGTTCTAAAGACTGCTGCAGATATCTGAAAAATTCTAATATCTGCTTCTGTAGATTGAATTAGTTTTGACAAATTTTTCTTTTTTTAACTAAAATATTTGAAAGGATGTATCTATTACATTATTTTCACTTTGGGAATTCACACGCATTTTTCACAAACATTTCTTTCTATCCTTCTTAGGATGCCAGCGAATCAAATATTACGACCACTATTCTCAAGATGTGGAAATTATACAGGTGGACATTATAAGATGTTCCTCAAAAAAGCAGCAGATATAAACTTTGAACATATGTCTTCCAAAAGTAGCTTTACCATGAACTGGAATAGAGAAACTGAAGTGGGAAAATTCTGGCTGTCAGCTGATGATAGACTCAAATGACTATAATAAATTTATAAACAGTTTCTTCCAATCTAGTCATATTTTACGTTGTTTATAATAGGCCTTTGCATAAATTATCTCATTTGATCTTGAAAACAACAGAAGGGAAAAAACCTTTGATTCATGCGGAAGCTTCCTGAAGCCTCCGAAGTGTAACTTCATCAAGATCACAGAATGATTAAGTTTGCTAGCGGAGGAATCAAAATGATTTACTATGGAGCGGAAACTTTTGCACTGATGCTTTTATAAAGAGATTGTGCTTTAGTTTTAAATGAAAAGATGTACTTTCCAGATAATGTATGTGGAGACAGAAATTTTAGTGTAGTTTGCGTTTTCACTGCAGTAACTTCCAAATAAATCTGAGGCAGGCAAAAGTGGTTTTTATACTGCTCACAAAAATTCTCGTCACAGTATACCACCACCTCAAGAAATGCTCTCACGAATATATGTTTGTAAGGATCATAAAAAGTGGAAATACAGTGAGTAGTCATTTTTTCTCCAACTAACAAATTTCATTAAGTTTCTTTTTTTTTTTTTTAACAAGTGTGATGCAATAAATAGAATTGACTTTAGGCCATTGCTCCACAGGAGGGAGAAGCAAGGAGCGCTGTCTTTGATATTCCCTGAAACTGTAACAAAATATATACAATGAAAATGAATAACCCTGCTATATTTTCATTGTCACAAAGCTCTTTTTGCAGGACATTCAATATAGGTCCCTTTGGCTTACAACAAAGACTACCACATTCTGTTTGAAAATCAGGTGATGATTGTGGGAAACGACAGCACAGCATCCAAGCGCCTGTCCCTGGGAAACAGATTCCCCAATGCACATTCCTCTTTGGCAGAGAAATGCAGAAGCATCTTCTCATGATAGAGAAATGGGGCAGCTCTGTCTAGACCAAGCTTTAAAATTATCACCTACACATAGACAGACAGGCAGACAGGCAGACAGACAGACAGACAGACAGACAGACAGACAGACAGACAGATAGACTGAGACACATACATACACAAAAGGGTAGAACAAGTTTCTTCTACAGTTAGGCTGTACAGCTGGATCAATCCATGGTAGAACGTGAACACTACTCCTACCCATTTGCATTTAGTCTTAGAAATGGAAAAAATAAGCATGAAGTGGAACCTGGTAGGAACATTATAGGTACAAACAGCTGGAAAACTAAAGATCATAAGAAAAGGTCAAGGGATTTGGAAGGGAAGCGCCTGCACCTCTTTTGGTCAAAGAGAATTTTGAATAATTACGGGTCTTCAGTTGCATCTAAGTGTTGCTTTGATTATCTGGAATTCCTGGAAATTGGTACACAATCATGTACAAAGTCGTAATATGAGGCAAATGTGTACTTTTGCTGTGAGAGTCTTTTTAACCCTCATATATTAACAAAACATCTCATAACCTCAAATCTGTTAAGAACCATTGGACTAGGTTATCTCCAAAGGGGCTTTCAGTAATAATATTAGAATTTTTCACATAATAGTCTCATAGAAATGTAACCAGCTTTTTCAGGAGAATAAAAATGTGATCATTGTTAATAGATCAAAACTTGATCTTATGTCTGCAGCTTTTACTCATTCTGCTTTTTTTCTTATCCAATGGTGATTCTTATCATGTTCTTTAAATTTCATTATTACTTAATCCTGATAGCTAAAAGAGATAAATATTTTGATACTTGTCATTATGTTTATAAATAAAAGGATAAATTCATTTCTTAAAAATATAGAAATAAGTGCTTTTTTTTTTTTTTTGGCAGAGCCAGGGATTGAACTCAGGCCCTCACACTTGCCAGGGAAGTGCTTATTCTATTGAGCCATCTCACCAGCCCCAAAATAGGTGCATTTTAAAATATATCTGTAGCACCAGCCAGATAGCTTAGCAGATTAAAGAACTTGCTTAGGCAGACTCAGGGGCCAGGGGTTTGGTCTCCAGCCCACTGTACCAGCCCTACCCCCCGGAACATGCTGAGTAGGGGACTGAGACTAGGCATGGTGGCACATGCCTGTCATCCTAGCCCTTGGGAGGCTGAAAAGCAGGAAGGATCACTGCAAGTCTGATCTGTGTAGAGACCCAGCAGACCCTGTATTAAATACTTGAGACAGGATATATATATATATATATATATATATATATATATAT
>NDGN011344893.1:0-16106 GCA_002564285.1 Tympanoctomys barrerae | reverse complement strand
AAAAAAAAAAAAAAAAAAAGAATCAAAATAAATATTTTAAAAGGAAGGGAATGTAACTCAGTGCGAAGGTCCTGGGTTCAATCCCCAGTACCACACACATAAAAGCGCTTTAAATTTTCTTTTCCAGAACTTGGTGTTGTGGTGCACACCTGTAATGCCAGCACTCAGGAGGCTGAGACAAAAGGATCACCTTGAGTTTGAGGCCAGCCTGGGGTCCATAGTGAGTTCAGAGCTAGCCTGAACTACGATGCGAGAGCCTGTCTCAAAAGAAAAAAAATTTTTTTTCACATAAAAACCTTACCACCAAATCTACTTCATAAGACATATAAAAGTTTGCTGTGGCCTTCTCATTCCTGAAGATTGCAAGCCAATTTTCCTTTTCCACTGTACAGATGGGGAAACTGAGGCATACAGAAATGTACCTCGATACTCACGTTATCTATTTTGATATCCTTCTAGCCTCTTGATTTTCCCTTACCCTGCTGCCCTCCTTTTGGGAGTTCTGGGGGTGCTAGGGCCTGAGTGACTTCCACTCCCCTGTTTATAGCCTTGCTGCTTGTCGCTGCTGCCTAGGCCAGACCCCTAGGAGGAGCCGCTGCAACCGAGGTGGGTTTTTCCAGGGGGGTTTGGAAGGGAGGTATAGGAGCAGAGGGGCTGGGGGTTCCTTTACCCAGCCTTCATCCCAGCTGAAGAGCTGGATGCATTTGGTGGAGGAAAAGACTCAGTCTCTCCTTCCCTACTTAGTCCCTGGCTGTCTCCGAAGCCTCCTGCAGGGTCCGAAACTGCCCATCTGAAAAGTGCACAGGCCCACAGCAGTGCATTACCCAGCTACCTCCAGTGCCACATCCCAGCCCCAGCCCAGGCCGCAGCCTGGGGAAGAAGCAGGTGTCTCTCAACTGGCAGCCACTGACGTGAGTGTGCAATCCTCATACCACCAGGTCCTTCTTCAGAAATATTTCTTTCTTGCTATTGCCTCCTTCTCCTCTCCTTTCTCTTCTCCCTGTTTTCTTCTCATTGTTCTAGAAATTGAACTGAGGCCTTTCACAGGGAGCTACATTCCCAGTCCCCTCCTTTTTTCAAAAATGTCTTTTTCCCCCCCAAACCCGGGATTGAACTTAGGCCTTTGTGCTTGCCAGGCAAGCATTTACTCTACTGAGCTATCTCCCCAGCTCCAAAAATTTGTCTTTAAAAAAAAAATTGTCTTTTAAGACAAGGACTTGCTGGCATGGTGGTGCACACCTCTAATCCCAGAATTTGGGAGACTGAGGCAGGAGGATCACTGCCTAGTTTGAGGCCATCCTGGCTACATAGTGAGCTCAAGGCCAGTGTGAAGTGCATAACGAGACTCTATCTCAAAAAGACAAAAAACACATAATAATAAAATAAAGGTCTTGCTAAATTCCAGGCTTGGCTGGAACTCCCAATTCTCCTGCCTCAGCCTCCCAAACTGCTGAGATTATATTGCTTTACCACAGGCGGGCTGGCTCACTGTCTGTCTGTCTCTGCATCTTTGTGTCTGTATCTTTTTCCTGTCTGTTTCTGTCTCCAGATCCTTGTCCTTTTTCCTGTATCTGTTCTTTTTCTTACATCCTCTTATCTGTGTCGCTCAGTTAAACACCCCATCCCTGTCTCTGTGTCTAAGTCTCCCCTCTTGTTTCTCTCTCTCTTTTTCTTTCTGCCAGGGTGCTTATTGTTCTCTCCAAGAGTTTAAAGAACCTTAAGGCCTGTTCCCTTAAATGGGCTAGGTTAGGGCTGTGTGTTGGGCAGAGCTGCTACTTGCAGACTGTCTCCTGGCCTGGGGAACCTTTGCATGTGGGCATGGGTGTCAGTATAATTGCGGTGATAGCTGCATATCTACCCGCAACCCGCAGGCTGCAGGAGGCGCGAGCTCTACTGAGGCGTCGACGGCCCCGAGGGCCAGGGGCCCGAGCACTGCTGAAACGGAGGCCCCCACAGCGCGCCCCTGCGGGCCAGGGCCGGGGTAAGAACATCCGCCTTTCCTCCGCCCGGGGGGGCGGGGGCGGGGGCGGGGGTTCCGGGCCAGATAAAGCCGTCTGGTTCCCACGGTCCAGCCGCAGCCTACCCGCCCCCCATTGTAGCTCAGCCCACCCCACCCCCCAGGACACGGCTACCTCTAGGGACCTCAGCGTCCGGCTGTGCGAGGTGAGCCCGGGACAGAACTAGACGCAGGCCAGAGGCGCTGACCCATCAGGGTGGGGCCGGGAAGCCAGGCGTCCGGGCTCCCGCGGCCGAAGAGGGAGGCCCTGGGCCAGCAGAGAGCGAGGCCGAACCAGCCTAGACAACAAAAGCGATTGTGCGGGTTGGCGCCTGCCCGGGCACAGACTGCCCAACATTGCGGGACGGCTGGAGGCCAAAGGCTTTCCCACTGTTTACCGGACCCTCCCATGCTCCTTGGTTGGCTTACTCCAGCTCCCGACCCCCGGGCTGGCACACCCTCTAACTAACTTCAACCACCCTCAAAAGTCTCCTTCCCGCTGTAGCCTTCAGCCCAGATACATCCCCTCCACCCTAAAGTCTTCCAGATGTGGGCCCCGGGTCATTTGGGAGGACCCCCACCCTCCAGCCTCAATACATTCCTTCCCTTTATCCATTCTTACTTCTCCCACCAGGTGTGGAGGGTCCTAGCCAAAGGCGGCTGCATCCTCAAGTGTACCCCCCCCCTTCAGCATTCAGACCCCTAATTTCTTCTTGTGCCAGTGTGTACTCTCAGATGTGCCACCTGGTTGACCAGATTTCTGGTGTAGCTCTACCTACTTAGGTGACACACTTTTTCTCTATGCCTAGGGTAGACGATCAGCCTTTAGCTGTCTCCCAAATGCGGGCACCCACTACTCTTTCTGAATTTCCTATGGGAGCACTCAGCTGCCTGGGGGCGGGGGGCGGGGGACGGGACCGCCCACCCCCACCTGTTCCCTTCCCCATCTCTCTCCTGAGGGCCCCATCCACTTGTTGAAGCGCGAGTGGGGGCCAAGGGGGCCCCATCCTCCCCGCGAGCCTAGCGCCCAGCCTTCACGCCTCTGGCTAAGCGCCCAGCCCCACGCGCCCCCGCGCGGCCGCCGGGGAGGGAGTGGTGAGGAGGGGGGGCCTGAGCGGGGGCGCGGCCGTCCTCCCCCGCGGGCGGGCGGGCGCGGCCGGGCCCCTCGGGCGGGCTGGGGCGGCGGCGCGGCGAGCGCGGCGCTGCAGCCATGGCGGGCGGCGTGCGGCTGCTCGGGCTGTCGCTATTGGTGCTGCTGGCGCAGCTCGGGCCTCAGCCCGGGCTGGGCCGGCCCCGAGAGCGTCTCCGCGTGCGCTTCACCCCAGCCGTGTGCGGCCTGCGTTGCGTCCATGGGCCCACCGGCTCCCGCTGTACCCCGACCTGCGCGCCCCGCAACGCCACCAGCGTGGACAGCGGCGCACCCGGCGGGGCGGCCCCGGGGGGACCCGGCTTCCGCGCCTGTGAGTGCGGGGTGGTGCTCCCCTGGGAGAGACTCCGGGAGGGAGGAGGTTCCTGGGGGATGGGGGAGACAACCCCCCTGGGAGAAGGAGCCCAGATTCTGGGTGTGGTAATGCTGGGGGACTCCTGTGGTACTTAAGGAAGGGGGCTGCAAACTCCTGGTTTGGGGAGTGAGTCCCGAGGATCCGTATTTTGCAAGCAAGGAGTGTTTTTGGGACCTGTGGTGTTCCACGTGAGGGGATTGGGGCCGGCTTTCAAGCCTATTGAGTCAAACTAAAGATCTGGAATTGAGGGGTCGGGGAGTGTTTCAGAAGAGGACCGGTATTCGGAGGCTCTGCGTAATGGGTTTTCAGAGCCTCATGGGGGAAGAAGAGTCTGACCTGGGATAGTCTTTGAGTAGAGGGCTTGGGATAGGGAGACCTAGGAAGGGGAGGTGAGGAAGGCGAATGTCTGTCTCTGCAAGACTTGAGTTGCACGGGTCTCACATGCCATAAAAATATAGATAGGCCTAAACTAGGGGTGCCCCAGGGAGGGGTAGGGTCCAGAGGCTTGTGCTCCCCAGGTACTTCTGGATGTGGGGAGCCATGGGGCTTCAGGTGAAGGGAGAGAACCCACCACCTGTCGCTCCAGAGTGCAGAGGTGGGCAGGCTCTCCAGGGTCTGGTCCTCCTTGCCCCTCACCCCCTCAGGCCCTCCGGAGCGGGGAGTGGGGGCCCCTGGCGCAGAGAACTCGCCCAGTCTGGCCCCCAGCCAGCCCAACCCCAGCCGACGTGAGCTCATCTCCCGCCTGAGCCCCCGCCCTCTGCCACTCCTCTCCTCCCCTTCCTCCCTCCTTCCTTTGCTCCTTCCCCACCCAGGCCCAAAACACACCCGTGCCAGGCGCCGTGCCCAGGCTGATGCCAAGCCCCTGGAGGCACAAGGAGGGGCATATAAGGGGGGGCTGACCTTGGCAGGACCCCGGTGTCCTCGGTTCCCTATTATTCCAGGAATGTGGGCCATTGAGTTGGCCTGGCCCATGTAGTGGCACCCATTTGGCCGTGGGCATCCGCAGGGAGCGGGGTAGGGTTTTTGCACTCAGCCCAAGAGAAAGCACAAAAATGCTTTCAGAGGCTGGGAAATGCTCTTAGACCAGGGTGGCTTTCTACCCCTCCCGTCAGAGACCCTCCCCATTTTGGAATTTTGCTTCATACTTCTTAAACCTCTCCTAGGCCATGTTACTTAAGGATCATCATTAAATGACCTGGAGTCTTCATCTGACTTTTAACTACGGGAGTTTCTGTCCCAGACCCTAATCTCCCTCCCACCCCTCTAAAACAGACTCCATATACCAGCTCACACCATGCCACTGATCAAGGAATACGGGTATTGTCACTCAGTTACCTGTCTCCACTTCCAGGAGAACCCCCACTTTAGCAACCTTACACAGTGATAACTTCCCTCCCAGAGGAATTCTCATGCCACAAGATTCTCATTTTCTTTTATTTCTAGTGGAGCTTCCCCCAGTCCCATCCTAGGGATTCCTGAGTTCTGCACAAGACCTGCCCTTCCAGTTCACTCTCTGCCCAGGAACTTTAGATCTTATCTACTTTCAGAGAACCCCAGATGTGGTCCTTATTAATAGATTCTTCCTCCTGAGGGTATTCCACAGTGTGTTGCCCACAGGAAGTCATTAATAAATGACTTGGGCACCTAATCCCACAGCTGGGAGGAGTTTTCAGGATATCTTAAGAGTCCCATTCAGTTGAGGTTTCGTGTGCTGGGGACTTCCAGGAATTCCACTTCACCTAATTTCAGTTCTCAGCATTCAAATGGGTCATCCATCCCCCAGAAGGCACTAGAGTCCTGTTTTCTAGGTAACTGTTCCCCCAACGGACATGAAAGACTCCTTTGGTTGAAAGAGAACCCGTTTTCTCTGAGCTGGCCTACCCCTCCGTCCCAGAAACCTTGAGCGGTCTTTCAACCCCCCAGTACTGCCCTCCCGCCAGTCTCTTCCCAAGAACACCTACCCTCTGACCCTTGTAAATTGAGGTGACTCCCCCTGTGCTTTCCTCTATTACATTTGTGGCTCAAAATCCCATGCACCTCCCTGGGCCGCCGGCTGTCTGCCCCTTCCTTTTCTGCACAGCTGCTTCCAGCTGTTTTCAGCAGCCCCGGGGGAGAAAAGGGGGGCGGGTGCCCTCGAAAGACACGTCCGGCCTCCTTTGGCTCAGCCGACCGAGGACTCCCCAAGGGTCCGGAATGCTGAACCTCCGCCCAGCCCCCGCCGCGCCCCTCTCTTTGTTTACCCCGCCGCACAGCTGGCAGTGCCCCGCCCAGAGGTGGCCAGGGGCCCAGCGAGGGCGCGCAGAGAAGACGCGCGTTCCCGCCTGTTGCTCCGCCCCGGTGCTACCGGAGGCGGGAAGGCAAAGCTGGAGCTCCAGGGGCCGAGTCCGACTCGAAGAGAAATGGGGGGCGGGGCCAAGACGCCCGCCTGCCGCGAGGTGCGGTGGGCGGGTCCAGTGAGCCTAAGCCAATCAGCCAGGGAAGGGAGTGGGCAGGGCCAGGAGCTGCAGGTTAGATTCAAGGATTTCGAGTCCTGCAGGTAGAAGTGAGGTGGGCTGGACTAGGAAGGGAAGTGCGGCCAATGGTCGGGGCGCGAACGTGGGGGCCTGGCTCAGGGAGGACGCAGGAGCGGGCAGAGAACGTTAAGGAGAGTGGGAAAGGAGCGAATTGTTCCCAGGACTGGTTAAAATGTAGAGTTGAGGGAAAGGGCCGGCGTCAGAGGGGCTAAAGCAGCGGAGGACCCAGTCAGATGACGGAACGGATAGAGCTAAACGTTACGACAGCGAGCGGGTGGCTGTGCCAATGGAACCTAACAGACAGGGAACTGCAGAGTAGGTGACAGGAAAGTGCATGAAGAGCCGGAGGGCGTAGTGAGCCAAATCGGAAGGCTGAACTACCGAACCGTGTTGAAACCATAGGCCATAACTGGGGCGGGGTCACAAGGCAGTTGAGAGGATGAGATTTAAAATGAGTGATAATGCCAGGGTCTGAACTGGCCTGGCGCATTGGCTGCAGGAATTTCTGCCTGGCTCGGTGCGCACCTTGAGTATTCTTATTCTTCCCCCCACCCCAGTCCTTTGCCCCTTGATCTGTCACAACGGAGGCGTGTGCGTGAAGCCTGACCGCTGCCTCTGCCCGCCAGACTTCGCTGGCAAGTTCTGCCAGTTACATTCCTCGGGCGCCCGGCCCCCGGCCCCGGCCATGCCAGGTCTCACCCGCTCCGTGTACACCATGCCTTTGGCCAACCACCGCGACGACGAGCATGGTGAGGAGGGTGTGGCCCGGGACCCTCCAACCTCTGGCCCCTCTCAAACATCTCCCTGTTGCTCTTCCCCGTCTCCTGCTGCCTTTAGCTCGCCCTTCCTCCCATTTTAGTCCCGGCCCTTACGAACCCTTGTAGACCTACTGTGCCTGCCCTGCCTCCCGCTAGGCGTGGCATCCATGGTGAGCGTGCACGTGGAGCACCCGCAGGAGGCGTCGGTGGTGGTGCACCAGGTGGAGCGCGTGTCTGGCCCCTGGGAGGAGGCGGATCCCGAGGCTGTGGCCAGGGCGGAAGCGGCTGCGCGTGCGGAGGCGGCCGCACCCTACACAGTGCTAGCCCAGAGCGCGCCGCGCGAGGATGGCTACTCGGATGCCTCAGGCTTTGGTTACTGTTTTCGGGAGCTGCGTGGAGGCGAAGTGAGAGTAGGCCGGTGGGGAGGGGGCGGGAGCGCGCCTCGGCGCGGGAGCTCGCTCACCCAGCACTCCCCACAGTGTGCGTCGCCATTGGCTGGGCTCCGGACTCAGGACGTCTGCTGCCGAGGGGCCGGGGTGGCTTGGGGCGTTCACGACTGTCGGCCGTGTTCCGAGTACCTGGGTAAGCCCCAGGCTGTCCCCGAGGAGCTCGGAGCTAGGGAGGGGTGAGAACCTCGCCTCTCCTACCTTCCCACAGATTAATCCCATTTACAAATTCTAGCCGCGAGTTTGTGGCGATCATGTCCAGTCTAGATCTATCCTTTCCATTCTAGCACCACCCACCGTTTTCTGACTTTGAAAAAATCAATTTAAAACCTGACTTTGCGATTTGGCTCCACCAATGTACTTCTCCAGCCTTCTCTGGTTACCTTCTTTGCCGCTTCCTAATGGCTGTGCTCAAGCCTTGCCCAACACATTTTGGTCCCTCCCTTCATTTTGTCCCCACCCCTTTCGTTCTCGATCCGCCCACCTGTCCCAGGCCCACCTTCTCCTGTCCACAGGGACCTCCGACAGAGTGGGTTCTCCCGATGGACCTTGTCCAACCGGCTTTGAGAGGGTTAATGGGACCTGCGTAGGTGAGGAGGAAGGGGGAGGGTAGGGAGAGGAGGGTAGGGAAAGGTTGGGGGGGTAGGGAGAGGTTGGGGGGCCTGGCCAGGATCAAGCCCCTATCATGACTTCTTCCTCCTTGGCAGATGTGGATGAGTGTGCGACAGGTGGGCGCTGCCAGCACGGGGAGTGTGCCAACACGCGTGGCGGGTACACCTGTGTGTGCCCAGATGGCTTCCTGCTCGACTCATCCCGCAGCAGCTGCATCTGTGAGCCACTAAGAGGGCTGAGGCAGGCTCCCGAGCCTGCGCTGACCTCACAGAACTTCTAGAGCATTGCTGGGCCCTTAATTCCCTCATACCACAACGCTGGGACTGCCAAATGCCCCTTAGAGAGGCTTAGATCCCTCAGAGCTTCTAAGACATACCTACACCGGCAGATGACTCCCTGTACCTTCTGCAGATTCCCCAAGAATCTCTGATAGTTCACAATGAACATTCCTTCAGATTCTTTCAGATCCCAGATCTATTTATCTCTCTCCATCACTAGATCTTTATCATGAGATCATTTTCAGTGTCTCTTATGCAACCCTCAAAATCTTCTCAGACCCTCCAAGCCTTCAGAGCTCCCCCATATTGCCTCAAATGCCCTTCAACCCACAAAACCTTCCCTGTGACCATTCCCCTGCCTCCCATATTCTGGTACTCCCCACACTGGCCCTAAAGAATTTCTTCCTCCTCTGCCAGCTCAGCATGTGATCTCTGAAGCGAAGGGGCCCTGCTTCCGGGTGCTGCGAGATGGTGGTTGCTCACTCCCGATTCTTCGAAACATCACCAAGCAGATCTGCTGCTGTAGCCGAGTGGGCAAGGCGTGGGGCCGTGGTTGTCAACTCTGCCCACCTTTCGGGTCAGGTGGGTACCTCATGCAGTAACCATCCCTACTAGGCCTAACTCCCAGAGGAGAGGGTGGTCTGGGCCTTCTTTCCTGACTGGAGGATCTCTGAGCTCAAACCCAAACATGCTCCCAACCTGAGACCTGCTACCTTCAAACTGGACTCCACCAGGACCCCTCCCTCATCCTTGGACCTCACCCATACCACCCTGGAATTAGGCTGTGTCTGCCGAGCATCCCTTCCAGCCCTTGAGGTTTTGCCACCATATGCCAGGGTTGTGGCCAAGTCTGCTCCTGGCAGTCTAGCTTCTGCCTAAAACAGCCCCACCAAGGATTGTTTCCTGACCTCCAGCTCAGGCCCTGGAGCTCCAAACCAAACCTTGCCCTTAGTGCCAGACCATCATCTCAAAACGAGTAAAGCTGTTGTGGCCCCCTTTAGCCTCTGAGATGTTCTGTTTGTGGAATACTCTACCCCATGCCAACACCTAAGCCAAACCCTTAAGACACCTCAGGCCAGGCTGTCTCCAGCCAAGATAGCTTCTAGTCTCCTGATTTTTATCTCTTCTGTTCCCATTTCCTTTCTTGTCTGCCTCCTTTCCTATTCCCAGAGGGCTTTCGGGAGATCTGTCCAGCTGGTCCTGGATACCACTACTCAGCTTCTGATCTCCGTTACAACACCAGGCCCTTGGGTCAGGAGCCACCCCGAGTGTCCCTCGGCCAGCCACGTGTTCTGCCGGCCACTCCCCGATCACCCACAGGTGAGGTGGCACCTGGAGGAAGTGGAGGTGACATTTTCAAGGGGCCACTCAATCCCAGAGGGAAAGGAGAGAAGAGTGAGCAAACCTTAATTCAAGTCTTCACTCCTGGATATCCATTCCTTACTAGGCTATCTACCCACCCATCGCCCGGAGCCTCGGCCTGATCCCAGGCCCGAGCCTCGACCTGGCCCAGAGCTTCCACTGCCCAGTATCCCTGCCAGGACTGGCCCTGAGATTCCTGAGTCAGGTTAGGCAGAGTGAATTGAGGGTATTGGTGGGGATGTACACAGGGGGTGCTGGCATAGAGGATCTAAAGCAAACATGTTAGGAAAGAACAAATGGGCATAAGAAATGGGTAGGAAGAGATAGAGTTGAAGGGTGGGGTGATGGATCAGATGCTAGAGTCAGAACTGGTTCAAATTCTGTTCGCTGAGTAAGTCATTTAAACTTTGGAGACTCAGTTTCTCAACCTATAAAATGGGGATCATTGTGAGGTCTCAATGATATGTTTCTGAAGGAGTGGGCACACAGTAAGTGCTCAGTTAATGTTACATAAATTATATTTTGCAAGGGCAGTAAGAATATATCTCAGGTGGGGGGTTGTAGAGCTATACATTTTACAGTAGAAAACTTGGAGTGGCATTGTGGGCCAATTTCAAGGACAAGATCTGATGAGAAAGTGCCATGATAGAGTGGATTCCTTTCTAAGGTTGTGTTTCGAGAGGACTTGAATGAAGTGCTTTAGGCAGAGATTAGACCGAGATGGAAGGGACAGAGGAGTTAAGAGCTTGGGAAACTTGGCCGGCTGATCCCTGCAGGTTCCTCTGGCGTGTGTCAGCGCAACCCCCAGGTCTGTGGTCCCGGACGCTGCATACCCAGGCCCAGTGGCTACACATGTGCTTGTGACGCTGGCTTCCGGCTCAACCTTCAGGGCACCCGCTGCATCGGTGAGCTGGACAGAGGCAGGACGGGAGGAGGAGCCCTGCTCTGGCACCTGGTGACCAGCCTTTTCTGTGTCCGTAGACGTGGATGAATGTCGCCGCGTGCCCCCGCTCTGCTCTCCCGGGCGCTGCGAGAACACGCCGGGCAGCTTCCGCTGCGTGTGCCCCCTGGGCTTCCGAGCAGGCCCGCGAGCTGCGGAGTGCCTAGGTGAGAAATCCACCCAGTAGGATCCAGCTCTCGATTTGGGCCCTCCTTCCTTCCCCGCACAGCTCTAGTGCTAGAGCTGCTGGTCCCGCCCCCGCCCTGCCCCCAAATTAGGCCTGCTCCGGGGCTCCTGCTGGAACTCTACGCTGGCCCAGCCTTCTCTCCAGCCACCCCCTGGTCCCGCCCTGCAGAATACGCCCCTTCCATCTCAGACTCGCTCCTGCGCTCAGGTCCCGCCTTTGTCCTACAGCGAGGCAGCCAGTCTGACCCTGACCTGATTCCAGCCCTGCCACGCCAAAGCATCGTCCCCAAACTGCCCTTTGCCTTTTTTTCTTTTTTCATTTTATGTATTTGGTGCAAGGTCTCATTATGCAGCTCGGACTCGTAATGACTCTCCTGTTTTCAGCCTCCCCAGCGCTGGGATTACACCCAAACTGACCTTTCTGTAGTCCATGTCCTACCTTCATTTCTTCGTTCCATCTATAAAGCTACCCTTCCCACTCATGCCGTGCCTAGGGCTTGCGCTCCCCAATTTACCTCTTTTCCCGGTGCCCCTCTTTGCCTGTTCTGGCCAGACCCTCAGTCATTTTCCTGCCCTCCGGACAAAAATCCCTGCCTGGGCCCAGCAAGCGCAAGGTTCCCAGTTTGATTCCCGGTACCAAAAAAAAAAAAAGATCCCTGCCTGCGAAGTAAAAGTCTACTCAATGAAAGCCCCACCTACCACCCCGTCCCCGCCCCCTGCCATCTCCAACCCGAACTGGGCCCCGCCCCTGTCTTGCCACCGGCTTGCCCCTCCCACCACCCCTCCCGCCCCCAGACCTCTATCTGCGGACTCTGCTCCATTCCGAGACACCGGTTTTCGTCCACAGATGTGGACGAGTGCCACCGTGTGCCGCCGCCGTGTGACCGCGGGCGCTGTGAGAACACGCCAGGCAGCTTCCTGTGTGTGTGCCCTGCTGGATACCAGGCTGTACCCCACGGAGCCAGCTGCGAGGGTAAGGGACTAGAGCTGAGAGGTGTGCAGGGAGGACAGACAGGCGACAAAGGATGAGCAGTGGGGCAAAAGGAGGCGACTCGCTGGAGACTGAGGCCAGGTTGTGAGAACTGGATGAATAGCCACTTGTCTGTAGACAGATGGGGAAGGAGAGGCCGATTGGTAGAAAACAAAGGCTGAATCATGGAGGACAGAGAAGCAGAGTGAAAAGAGCTAGAGACACCAGTAACTGGGAAAAACGATAGTTACGGAGGATAAAGAAGATTTAAAAAAAGAAGATTGACTCCTGGGGCATAGAGAGGAAGAGTTCACAGAGCCATCGAGGCCACTTCAGGGGATTGATGACTGACGGGTAGGGAGGAGGAATGAAGGAGCAGGCTGTGGAGTAGGGTGCAAGCGAGGAGGAGCAGCAGTGACTGGTCTCCTCACCATGCAGATGTGGATGAGTGCATCCAAAGCCCCGACCTCTGTGGCCGTGGGGTCTGTGAGAACCTGCCCGGTTCTTTCCGCTGTGTTTGCCCGGTTGGCTTCCGAGGCTCAGCGTGTGAAGAGGATGTGGATGAGTGTGCGCAGGAGCCACCGCCCTGTGGGCCAGGCCGCTGCGACAACACGGTTGGCTCCTTTCACTGTGCCTGTCCTGCTGGCTTCCGCTCCCGGGGACCGGGGGCCCCTTGCCAAGGTGAGGGTGCTGGGTCCATTCCTGCTGCACCATCATTTGCTGTGGGGACTGGAGAGAGGCATTCCTGTCTCCTCCCTTTTTGTATATTATTGTGGGAATCCTGCAGGGGGACAACTGAGGCTGGGGAGGCAACATGGAGGAGGGGCCTGGCCATGTGGAGGCAGGTGAGGATGGAGGCCACCTTCTCAGCCTGACTGGTCTGCTCTGCTCCAGATGTGGATGAATGTGCCCGCAGCCCCTCGCCCTGTGCCTATGGCCGGTGTGAAAACACAGAAGGAAGCTTCCAGTGTGTCTGCCCCACAGGCTTCCAACTCAACGCTGCAGGCTCCGAGTGCGAGGGTGAGGCCGGGGAGGGAGGGAGGAGCAGGGATGGGGGAGGAAAAGGGGGCTGTTCTTTCAAGGCCCTCCTCTTCCCTGCTTCTCAGATGTGGATGAGTGTGAGAACCACCTGGCATGTCCTGGGCAGGAGTGTGTGAACTCACCTGGTTCCTTCCAGTGCCGGGCCTGTCCTGCTGGCCACCAACTGCACCGTGGCAGATGCACTGGTAAGACCAAGCCCTTCTGGCTATAATAACCTGAGACCTGAATCAGGTTCCCTGAACTAGCTTGTGACCTATAACCTGGCCCACAACACAGACCTGGACTTCATCCCTCCAACCCCCATCCCCATTCCCACCCCATACCTGAACCACAACTCCCATACCCTTACAGTGACTCCCAAACCAGACTACAGTCCCTGACCTGGTCCAGGACTTTTGAACCCCAGTATGCCTCTTGATTCCTGGGATGCAGAAACACTCAACTTAGCCATGACATCTGATCCTAACCATGACCCTTGCTGATAACCCCTGACTACAGCTCTGACAGCAGCTGTGAACTATGTGCCTCTGACTGAATGTGACTGTGACCCTAACCATAACCCTTCCTACAACCCTGAGCCTTGATTCTATTTCTTTCACTCTCCCTACCCCTTCTCAAGAGTTTCTTCCTTGGAGCTTAATTGGATCAGGACCTCTGACTCTGTGTCAAATTTAACACAGAATTATAGACTCTGGTCTCTGACCAAAATTGGTCTCCGATTCCAGTCATTTGTACTTGTTCAGAATCTCATCCACTGATCCTGGTTTATAATACTTGACCCATTATGCTACTTAATTTCTGGTCCCTCTGCCAATTC
Organism: Tympanoctomys barrerae; assembly: GCA_002564285.1. Taxonomy (NCBI): domain Eukaryota; kingdom Metazoa; phylum Chordata; class Mammalia; order Rodentia; family Octodontidae; genus Tympanoctomys; species Tympanoctomys barrerae. Next base: position 2,685 of record NDGN011344893.1, on the reverse strand, counting down.
AGAGTTTCTTCCCCTGGGGCCGGGGAGATGGCTCAGTAGAATAAGTGCTTCCCTGGCAAGGGCAAGGGCGTGAGTTCAATCCCCAGTTACGCAAAAAAAAAGAAAAAAACTAGGGGGCTTGCCTGATAGCTCAGTTGTTTAAACCACCACTTGTGCAAATGCAGTCATGCCTCAGGGGACTGCGGTTCGATCGCCACCCCCACAAGCCAGAACTAGCCAAAAGGAAAAAAAAAAAAAAAAGCTTCTACAGTTTTTTCTCCTGACCCCAGGCTCCTAGCATAGAGAATTCCCAGACACTCACCCCAATTGGAGTTCTAATCCAGATCCTCAGAATGGAGAACCTCCTTTTGCCTTATCCATATCTGCCACAGAACCCTCTGTCTTTCACTCGAGACACTTTCCATCATCTCCCCCAGACCCTTCTGTTGTAAGGGTGGCCCAAATCTGGACCCCTTGTGAACTCCCCTCCAACAGATGTAGACGAATGCGATTCGGGCGCTCCTTGCGGTCTCCACGGCCACTGCACTAACACTGAAGGCTCCTTCCGCTGCAGCTGCGCGCCGGGTTACCGGGCACCGGCGGGTCGGCCCGGGCCCTGTACAGGTGGGCAGGGCGGGGCCTCGCTGGAAAGCCTGGGAGTAGTTTCTGTTCCCGGGGCAAAGGGCGCTGAGAGGCAGAAGCTGGGCGAAGGGGTCCTAGGAAGAATTTAGGCACAGGTTACGTGGGTTATGGCTTGGGGCAGTTTAGGGGGCGAGGTTCAGTGAAGGGGGGCCACCAGGCCCTGCAATCAGCTCTATCTCAAGCGTATTCTAGATATCAACGAGTGTCTGGAGGGTGACTTCTGCTTCCCCCACGGCGAGTGCCTCAACACCGACGGCTCTTTTGCCTGTACTTGTGCCCCTGGCTACCGGCCTGGACCCCGCGGAGCATCTTGCCTCGGTCAGTACTTGGGCTGGGCCTGGACGCGGAAAGGGTGGGCTTATAGCAGGAAAAGGCGGGACAATGAGACGGTGGAATGGGAAGTTTGAATTTTTGGCCCGAGGTCCCAGCGTCCCGGGGGCGGGGCTTTCAGAAGTGGGTGGGTGGAGACCTGGAGGGGCGTGGCTTGGAAAGGCAGAGGGCGGGGCCCAGAACGTAAAGCGGAGGATAAAGTAGGCGGGGTCTCGGGTACCCTGTCCTACAGATGTGGACGAGTGCAGTGAGGAGGACCTTTGCCAGGGCGGCACCTGTACCAACACTGATGGCTCCTTCGAGTGCATCTGTCCTTCGGGACACCGCGCTGGCCCAGACCTCGCCTCCTGCCTTGGTGAGTGAGAGTCCCCGCAGAGCCCTGATCCCTCCTTCGTGCCTCTGTAGCCTTCCCTACTCTTTTCTGCATACTGTGCTTCCTGTCCTCTTCTTCCACTCTTCCACTCTCCTCTGCTTCCCTGCCACCCTTCTGCTGCAGCTGTCCTCTTCTGGACTCTCCCCTTGTGTCTTCGGCCTCGCCTGCACTCCAGTCTGACTGTAATGCCTCACCTTTTAGACATTGATGAATGTCGAGAGCGTGGCCCGGCCCTGTGTGGGACCCAACGCTGTGAGAACTCCCCAGGCTCCTACCGCTGCGTCCGGGACTGCGATCCTGGGTACCACGCGGGCCCTGAGGGCACCTGTGACGGTGAGAAGAGCCTTCCAAGTCCTCACAAGGGTTGCCGGATCCTTGGCGGGGGAGGGGGAGAGGCTCGAGGATGGGCATTGTGCCTCACAGACTTTGCAGAAGAGAAGGGTTCCTCACCCAGCGCATGTTCACCCATCCTTTCAAAGCCATGCTGGAAGTGGTGCTGGGAACCTTGCCCCTTTCTCTTGCAGATGTCGACGAGTGTCAAGAGTATGGTGCAGCGATCTGCGGAGCACAGCGCTGCGAGAACACCCCTGGCTCCTACCGCTGCACACCAGCCTGTGACCCTGGCTATCAGCCCACGCCAGGGGGCGGGTGCCAGGGTGGGTGCCCCTGGGACACTGGGTGGATGTGGATGAGATGTGGAGGGCGTGGAAGGTCCACAAATGGCCTCTTTGTTGGTTGCAGATGTGGATGAATGCCGGAACCGGTCCTTCTGTGGTGCCCACGCTGTGTGCCAGAACCTGCCTGGCTCCTTCCAGTGCCTTTGTGACCAGGGCTACGAGGGGGCTCGGGATGGGCGTCACTGCGTGGGTAGGGGCTCCAGGGAGGGGGCGGGGTGGGAGCGCAGGGAGAGGCTGGTGAGGCCCAGTGGTCTCCATAGACCTGGAGAAGTCAGGATTGTAGAATTTAGGTCTTGGAACACACTGTCAGTTTCATATCTTTCAAAACTGTTCTAACGGGCTGGGGAGATGGCTCAGTGGAATAAGCACTTCCCTGGCAAGCGCAAGGGCCTGAGTTCAATCCCTGATTCCAGAAACAAAACAAAAAAAACTGTTCTAACGACAAGGGGTAAAACCCATAGTCATCTAGGTGTTATTTTTGTGTGTGCCTTAATATTTTTTGCCAGGCTGTTATGGGGAAAAATTTTAAAAGAATTATAGAATGAACATACCCATGATCTAGACTATTATTTTGGGTGTGGTAGTGCATACCTCTAAGTCTAACACTTGGAAGACTGAGGCAGAAACTTAAGGCCAGTTTGGGTTACATAGTGAGTTCAAGGACAGCCTGAACTGCATAGTAAG
>NDGN011344882.1:0-10000 GCA_002564285.1 Tympanoctomys barrerae | reverse complement strand
TCCTACGCTCTCGTGCCCTCTGCGTTCTGTCCCCTCCGTGTTCTGACCCCTCTGCTTCTGTGCCTGTCACCTCTGCCTGTCTCTTTGTCTCTGGGTCTCTAGCGGTTTCCCCTCCCTCCCCCATCCTGCTCCCCAGAGAGGAAGCCCCGAGGTAGCCTGCTTGCGTGCTTGCGCGCGCTCTCTCACTCTCACTCATACTCTCTTTTTCCAGTTTGCAAACTCAGCTCTGGAGTACGGCAAGGACAGCAGCAGGAAAAACCTGCCCCTGCCCCCCCCTTCCCGCCACCTCCCCTCCCCGGTTCTCCCGTCACCAACCAGGCACCCCCACTTTCCACAAGGCCTCCTGCCATGTCGGACCCAGACATCCCCAGGGGCCCTGATGCCCCCGCCATGTGGCCCCCCTGTTCTAGGGGTGCCTGAACCTGCTCTGGGAGCACAGCCCCTCCCCCAGCCCTGCCCAGTCCAGAACCCCCAAAGACCATGAGTGGGGGCAAGAAGAAGAGTAGTTTCCAAATCACCAGCGTCACCACGGACTACGAGGGCCCAGGGAGCCCAGGGGCTTCAGATTCTCCTGCCCCACCGGCCCCCACTGGGCCCCCGCCCCGCCTGCCCAACGGGGAGCCGAGCCCTGACCCAGGGGGCAGGGGCACCCCGAGGAATGGCTCCCCTCCACCCGGTGCCCCCGCCTCCCGTTTCCGGGTTGTGAAGCTGCCCCACGGCTTGGGAGAGCCTTATCGCCGAGGTCGTTGGACGTGTGTGGATGTTTACGAGAGAGATCTGGAACCCCCAAGCTTTGGTCGGCTCCTGGAAGGAATTCGAGGGGCCTCAGGGGGGACTGGGGGCAGATCTTTGGATTCCAGGTTGGAGCTGACTAGCTTGGGCCTGGGCACCCCCATCCCACAGCAAGGCCTGTCTCAGGGCCCCACCTCCTGGCTCCGCCCACCCCCCAGCTCCCCTGGACCTCAGGCCCGCTCCTTCACTGGGGGACTGGGCCAGCTGGCTGTGCCTAGCAAGGCCAAGGTGGAGACACCCCTCCTGTCAGCCTCCCCGCCCCAGCAGCGCCCCCCAGAGCCCAGGACTGGGGATAGCACAGGCTCCTCCCTGGCTGCCACGCCCCTACCCTCCCTGAGAGTGGAAGTGGAGGCTGGGGGCTCAGCAGTGGGGACCCCACCACTGTCCCGGAGGAAAGATGGAACTGTTCGGCTGACGATGGATTTGGTTGCTCCAGAGGAGATAGGGCAGGTAAGACTTGGATTCCAGGTTGGGGAGACATCTGAGAGTTGTGCTTGGCCATTTTAGCCTGGGCTTAACCTCCATCCTGGGCCTTCTTGCCTCCAAGTCCATCCTGTCCTTCCCACCTCTGCTGTCATCTGAGTGTCAGGTAGGTCAGAAAGCCCCTCCCCTCTCCCTGCCATCACACTTTGAAGTCTGCTTCTCCTTTGTTGTATCTCTTTGGCTGTCTCCTACATTGTTCACCCTCTTTCTTTCTGTTAGGCCTTTAGATTGTTGCCTTTGGCCCCTTCACTCTGTCTCCATAAGGCCTGTGGTGTAAGTGGCCCACTCATGTCAGCTGCACCCTCTGCCTTACCCTTGTCCCTGCCGCTCCAGGTGATGAGTGTGGAGGCTCCAGCTCCAGCTGGGCCCCTAAGGGAGGAGCCACCAGGGGCTGGGGCAGCCATAAAAGGTAGGCATTCCATTGCAAGACTGTCAGATCCAGGACCTAGGGGATCCAGGACCTAGAATGTCTGTCTTCTTCCCACCATGTCCCCTCCTAGCCCCCCCTGCCAGTTTTGTTGCAAACCATATTTCATTGAGGGACTGAGGAATTGGGGATCACAGGGATCCGGGTGGCAGTTTGTCCCGTCACCCCACAGTCTGCTGAACTTACCCAGCATTGCTAGCAGAGGGTGGAGTTGGGGGGGGGAGCAGGACGGAAGGAGTTAAACGCTGTGCTCTCTCTGCTTCCTGCCTCTGAAAGAGGAACAAGTCTGGGCTGGGGGCAGGATGCCTGGGTCCCTGGCTGGGGGTTTGTGTGTGTGGGAAGCTAGGGATGTGAGGGTTGGAAGCCTCTGCCCTGGAGGAGAAAATAACACCTTGGTCTCCAGGAGGGAGGAAGGGCAGGGAGTGAGAGGATGAGGGCTCTTTCCCCTTCCTGGCCTTGGGCACAAACCACAGTGTAAAAATATCCTGAGCCTGGATGTCTGGGCCCTGTCAGGACCAGTCAGGACCGGCTCCCCCCACACCGTCCTGGCCTCCACTCTGGGCTCCTGACCCTCACCCCTCCCCCTGGAGCCCTTTCGCTGAGTTCCTGCTCCAGGGAAGAAGATGCAGTCCCAGCCCCCTAAACCTATCCAGTGCAGGCCACCAGCCTCTGTTTTCTGGCTGGAACCCCTGCTAGAACCTACCCTGGAGCCACTGACCCTGCCCTTCTCTGCTTAGTGTCCCCAACCCTCCTTCTATCACTGAGAGTCCAGATCCTTCTTGTGTGTGTGTGCAATGGTGTTGCTATTTCCCTGCCGCAAACTTTGTCTCTCTTTGAAGTTTCCCATCTTCTTGAGCTGGGGGCACCACCTGTGGGCCCTTCCTCTCCTCTGGCCCTCTCACCACCCTGGACTCTGTTCCTGGCTTTAGCAAGAAGCCGGGCCTCTCAGGGCCTCACAGAGGCCTCTTGTCTTGTTCTGGTCGCCCCCGCCCTTTTGCAGCCACCCCCAGCGCCTGTTGGGCTGTGTGTGTCCACGCCCAGCCTCCTGCTCTCAGCGACCCCCACCCCAAAGCTGGGAAGAGAGGAGTTGAACTTCACCTGAGGCCCCAGAAGTTAGAGAGCAGAGGCTAGAATGGGGGTTGAGGAGGACCAGTCTCTGAGGACTCATTCATTCTACAAATAGCAACCGAACAAACTTACCTTCTAGTTGGGGAGACATAATAAATACTTTAATTTCAGATCATATTAGGTGCTATAAAAATGAAACAGTTCAGTTGGTGAGTGAATGGTGGGGGCAGTGCCCTCTAAGCAAAGGATGTTGGAGTCGCTTTAAGAAGGCAGATGGGGGGCCAGGAAGACAGCTCAGCAGCATAAGCGCCTGCCTGGCATGCGCAAGGTCCCAAGTTCAATCCCCAGTACCACACACACACAAAAAAAGTAGATATGATGTAGCTCAGCTGTGGGGGCGCTTGCTTAGCATGAGACCCCAGTTTTGTCCGCAGCACTGAAAAATAAACAAAAAGGTAGACAACAGAAACTCTGGGTTGAAGGGAGGGAGCAGAGCTAGAAACCAGTGCCCCTGTCTGACACCCCATGAACTACTCAGCCAGTCCTCAAACGCTGTGGCCAGGTTCCTTCTGCCTTTACCAAGGCTAGGAGGAAACAGCTTTGGGAGCAGCGCTCCTTTGTCCTGGGGAAAGAGTGGGGAAGGGCAAAGAAGGGGACTCCCTCTTTATGCTCTCAGTGTAGCGGCACCCCCTTCTGCTTCCAGGTGCACCCCTTTGACTCTCGCCCGGGCTCCCCTGCCCTCTACTTTGATGCCAGCCTTGCTCACAAATCTCCAGACGCCTTTGGCACGGCAGCGGCCCAGAGCTTCAGCCTGGCCCGCTCCATGTTGGCCATCAGTGGTCACCTGGATGCTGATGACGAGAGGTAGGTGGACTTTGTGGGGTGGAGGGAATGTGGGCATGTGGGGTCGCTGAGGGGATCCGTCCACCCCCCAAGATGAACTGGATGGAGGACACCTTTTAAACAGAGAGACCTGGCTGTGGAATAGCTTTGGGCAAAGTTGATTTGTGACCCACTCCCTCTCTCTGGAGAGAGCTGGGTGGGACTTCCTGGCCTAGGACTGTCAAGTCAGAGACTTTGAGAGTTTGAAGGGACTCATTGTTGTCAAATTCCAGAGCTCTTGCAGATTTAGAGCTCATCTGGCCAACCCTATGAACCCACTGGCAAATGTGCCTGAGACAAGAATAGGGACTCGGCCTCCTCCCAGCTCTGTCGCCCTCTGTCCCTGCTGCTGGGAATCAGGTGCATTAGTGTCATCATGGACTGTGACATGACCCCCTTATAGTTCACATAGACCACTGTAAGATCATAGGATTTCTAGTACCAAAAAGTACTACCCTAAAATTGTGTTCCCTTAGCGAATGTACCTGGTGACAGAGTGAAGGGTGCCACAAAGGCTGAACCTTACCATGGCAAAGGGACAACAGATGAGAGCAGAACTTTCTGGCTCTGTCCTTTAGGGGAGAATGCCCTGTTTGGTGACAGGGTGGGCAGGACTTCCTGTTTTGAGGACCAGGTTTCAGTGTTCATAGAAATGTTGGCCAGCTGTAAAGGCAGGAACAAAGTTGTGAGTCTGATAGCTAGGCTTTGGGTTTCTGGCTTTGGACTGATAGTTTGGAAGAAAGACTATGGAGCCACCATTATTATTGGAGGGAGGAGGGGGACTTCCTGTTGGAGGCTCTGGAAGGGAGGGACTTCCTCTTTGGAAGGAAATATGGGGTGGGACTTCAGGAGTGAGTGGGTGGGTGCTGGAAGGTCCCATTCCAGATGGGAGTTGCTCCTTCCCCTAGGTGGTGCCACCCTCTCTGGAATCAGGGCCTGAAACCCACAAAAGAAAAGGTCCAGGGGCATTTGGGAGATTGGGGAGTCACAGAGGAAGGGGGCTAGGGCAGCCAGGAGCTAGTGCCAGGCGGGGCTGGGCAGGGCATTGTGGCTTCTGTGCTCTCCCAGCTGGCTCCCAGGAACGTGTGAGGTGTGAGGTCAGCCAGGGCTGGGAGAGTCACCTGCCCCCATCCTTGCTATTCTCAGCTCTTCCCACTCTCTCCCCCCTCCCAGTTGGGAGGTTCCCTGGCAAGAGGGCTCCCTGTCCCTCCTCCACTCCTGTTGATTTCATAGCCCAGCCTTCTGCTTTCTCTGTCTTACTGGGTTCAGCTTCTGGAAGCCTCAGCTCTAGTCCTTCAACTTGTTCCCTCCCTCTTTCTCTCTCTGTCCCACCCCCTTTGCACATCCTAGTCTGACCGGTCAGGTCCAGTCGGGCTCCCAGCCTCCACTTTTCCCTGCCAGCTACCAAGCTCTGGGGCTCTCACCTCATGGTTGGGTCTCCCCCAATCCCCCAGGAGTAGGATGTGTAAGACCCTACCTCACCTGGCTGGCTGGCAAGAGACCAGGGTCCCAGCGGCCTTGGGCCTCCCTTTTAAGATTGTAAGTGGGCTTGAGCATTTCATGCCAGGGTTCCAGATGAAGAAGTGGAGGTGCTTTCCCAATCCCCGGATTTGGAGATGGGAGAACAGAGAGCCTGATGAATTCAGACTGCCCCCGTGTTCCTGGGTTGGAAGATCCTTGTGTCTCCCACAAGGGTGTAGCAGGTGGGAAGTGTCTGATCAGGGTCTGAATAAGTGGATGGGTGAATGGGTAGGTAAGTGGATGGATGACCAGGCTTGGGGAATGGAGTGGGGTTCAGGCATGACAGGAAACAGAGCCTCCCTTTGGGTCCAGTCCTGCCTCCTACTTCTTGAAATCCAGAAAGTGAAAAGAGAAAAGAAAAGAAATCATAAAAGCAATCCTATGATCCCACCTTCAAGATGAAGAAACTGAGGCTCCAGATTGGAGGGTTTTAGCAACTTGCCTAGGGTCATCCAGCCAGTGAGCTACTGGGTGGCAAATGGAGCCTGTGTCTCACACCAAAACCATATTCTTTTCAGTCTCCTACCCTTGTGTCCCAGAGAGGCAGAGGTGGCACTGGGCTCCAGGGTGTCCTCTCTCGAGGACAGAGGCAGTGACAGCTCACTCAAATGGGGCAGAGAGCCAGCACCCTCCCTTCTCTGGCCTGGCCCTGGCCCCACATGCACCGCAGATCCCAGAGAGGTGTAGACAGGGCAGCCGGATACCCCTCTCTTGGCTTCAGGGCTGGGCCCCTGGGGGTTCCTAGAACATAAGTGGGTCCCAGAGTCAGCTCTTCCCGGTGTCCAACCCTCCCCACCTCTCCCACATAGCCTGCATCTTCATCTGCTCCTTGTGTTGAAACTTCTATTTGACCTTCAAAGGGAGAGGCTGGCTGCTCGGGCTGACCTCACCACAGGACCCAAGAGTCCTGCAGAGCCCTCAGTTGTGCATTTCGCCTACTGTACAACTCTCGCACATTGGAAGTCATATCCCTGCCTGGAAGTCATGATGGCTTGCTGAAAGATGACTGTAAATGCGTTGAGGAAGGGGATATTTTGTTTTAATTCACATAGATGCTCTGGGGGCCTGTGGGAAGGGTCTGTCCTGTCTGGCCAACCCAAGCTTCCCACTCCTGGCCTGACCTGGGAATTTCAACACGGTGCTATAGCCTGTCTGTTCCCTAGGGGAGGCCTTGGGTTGCCAGTGCTATGGTGGCATAAAGTGTTAATGTCACTTTATGGAGGGTGGCATAAAGCTAGACTGTCTCAGGGGAAGTGCTGTCAGAACCCTTCAACATCATCGGAGGTAGTCATTTATCAGCCAGCAAATGCTTATTTCTGGCCAGAATGAGCAACTTAACTTGGTGCTTTTGCACAGGTACACCAGGCAGGCCCAGTGCTTCTGTTCCTGTGTGTGCCTGTCCCTCTTTGGTGTCTGTCTGTGCTGGGGTAGGGCGGGATGTTGGGTTTTCTGTGCTGGCCCAGTCTCCACCCAGGGGTCATGGATTGAAATAGTTGAAGACCTGCTTGGACTCGGCCTGGCCTGCCCTCTACTCTTAAGCGTCCTGTCTCGTCTTTCCCCTGTCCCTTGCAGATCCCAGGTGTCCTTCCGCTATGCTTGTCTTGCTTCTGGGGCCTGGTCACTCCCTTGGTTGCTCCACTTGTCAGCACCCACAGTTTGGACAGAAAATGGAAAATTCCCAGCTCCCTCCAGCTCTTTTCTGGCCGCAGGGCCTCATGCAAGGGTCACCTTGGATTGAGAGCTCAACTCCTAGTAGGGAAGCAAGTTGGAACTGACAGCCAGGAGTGGAGGCCTGCAAGAAAGCAGCAACAGCCTTGGAGAGCAGCGTGGCTCAGAGAGGGGCTCAGTGGGGGTGGGAAGACGCAGGACAGGGTGAAGGGCCAGCCCAGGACCAGGCAGAAGCAGGAGAGGGTGGGTTGTAATCCACAGAGAAAGGTGAGGGCCGGAGTCTGGGAGGTGGAGAGGGAGCCCTGGAGCAGAGAGCAGGGTGCAGTGGCCTATGAAGGCCCTGGGCCAGCACAGCTTGAGGGACTGTCAGAATCTGGGACCAAGAGCCCAGCACACCGCTGCCAGCTGGGAGCCTGGACTTGTGGGCCTGTTGGCCAGGCCTGAATCGCCCTCTGGTGGCCTCATGACAAACTGCAGTCAGACTGCTCCTGGCTCCCTACCATCTCCTAAGTCAGTTTCAAGGTCCTGCTGCTCTTCCCAGACTCCCACCTCCAGCCTCACCTTCCTGCTATCACTGCTGCCTTAATGACCCCAGGTGCAGGTCCACATGCATAGGCTGGATTTGATGTCCAAGGCTCTCTGCCTGGGTTTCTGTTGCCATGGTGACCATTCCTGTTCTTCCTTCACTGCGGGTGCAGGACCCTCTGGCTCAGGCTCTCGGGTGAGACATGATGAGGCATCTCTGTTGGTGCATAACCTGAGGCATCAGATCCTCGAGAAGTCTGCCATTCAGAGGGGCTGGAGGGGGTCAATGTGCCCAGGCAGGCAGCTGACTGCCCCCACTGCCCCCTCCCTTCCACTCTGGGAACAGTGCCAGGGTGAGAAGGGGACACTGGCACGGACCCACCACGTCTGGGAATTCCCGCCCACAGTGGAGCTGTTCAGGAGGGGGCTCCCCGTGTCCCTGAGGAGCCAATAGCAGCCTGGCCCTGCCCCAGGGGGCGGTGTATATCTCTCAGGCCAGCACCCCCTACACCTCGTCAGCTCTCTGCCTGCCTGGCACCAGCTGGAGCCCACTCTGCCCGGGGGGCCCTGAGCCCCCCAGGTGCTTGCTTTGATACCACCCCTCTCCCTTTGGGGGAGGTCTGAGGACCCTTGCATCTCAGAAATGGCCCAGCCAGGTGTTTCTGTCAAGTCCATGGTGTCATCTTATGAGACCCGAGTAGTGGGAAGAGCTCCAGGGCCACCCCGAAAGAGGGGCTGCGTCTCCTCTCCTTGCTCTCCTCGGGCAGCATCCCCTCTCCGAGGGGCACCTGGGCCACCACACAACCGGGGCCTTGGGGGGCCTGGGCAGCGGCCCTCACCCTGTCGGGGGGTGGATAAAACCCTCCTGCCCCTGATTCTCTACTGTCACAGGTACAGGGGATTTGGGATGGAGGCTGCTGCCAGCCGGCTCAGGGAGGGAAGCGGCACCGGGAAGGAGTGGGCTGTGCTGTGCAGACCCCTGGCTCTGCTCACCTCCCGCCTCTCTCTCTGTAGTAGCTCCGGCATGCTGAGCGGCATTGACAACAAGATCGAACAAGCCATGGTAAGAGAGGACATCTTGGTCCCCATCATCAGACCCTTGTGTCACCTGTGCTTGCCTTACTCTTCAAAAGAGCACTAACTCTGCCTTGGTGATCCCATCTCCACCTCAGCTCTTGATGGCCCTGAAACCCTTGTCCCCATCCCTGGCTGTGACCTCTATCCATGTCTCTCATCTCTACCCCCACCCTCTGCCTGCCCTGTGTCCTCCCCTGCAGCCCCTCCTCGGACATGGAGACCTCTCAGCCACACCCTCTGGGCAGGGGCTCTAGTTGGTGGCCTAACCACCCAGACGCTTCGATTCTTCCGTCCCCAGGACCTGGTGAAGTCCCACCTCATGTTTGCGGTCCGGGAGGAGGTGGAGGTGCTGAAGGAGCAGATCCGAGACCTGGCGGAGCGCAACGCCGCCCTGGAGCAGGAGAATAGCTTGCTGCGTGCTCTGGCCAGCCCAGAGCAGCTGGCCCAGCTGCCCTCCTCGGGGCTTCCCCGGCTCGGGCCTCCCCCACCCAACGGGCCCTCCATCTGAGCCTCCTGTCCCTCACAATGTGCCTTTGGGGGCTGCCATGGCCACCTGGCCTCACGCCAGCTGCCTGCCCCCTCTTCCTATGCAGCTTTAATGCCCCCTGATCCCAGGGATTGGGAGTGCAAGGCTCAGCACTGGCCTATCCCCCACCCTAGCTCGGTCACCCCTGTCCCCAGACCCTGGAGGAGGAGGGAGGGTTCAGCACAGGGTGCTGGATGGAGTCTCCTCCGCGAGTGATTGGTGCCAGTTGCCCTCCCTCCCTAGGCAGCAGTGTTCTGGGCCATGGCACTGGGGGAGGGCCTGGAGGCTTCCTGGCAGATCCCACCCTGACCTTATTCACCCCAAGTGTCCCTTCCCTGCCACCCAGGGGAGGGCAATATGGACAGTATCTGGAAGTTCTGGGATTCAGGTTGTTCTTAAAATAATAATTAAAAATCTGAAGAAACTTGAATTTAGAGGTGGGCCTAGAGTTGCTTTCATCCAGACTTGCGTGGGGGTGGTGCCAGCAGTTCGTTCCTCCTTGGCCAGGCCAGATTGGTACAGTGGTGGATGGAGATGCCAGAGATGAATCCAGCGGTTTGGGTCCTGGGAAGGAACAGGCAGCCTAAGCAGGGAAGCGGGCTGGGGGTGGCTCTGCCCACGTGCTGAGGCCACAGAAACAATGAGGCCTTTGGCCAGGGTGCAGGACCCACCCCAGCTTCCCAGTGAGCCCCTCTGCAGGCTGGATCCGGGTGGCGGCTGGGGGTGGAGCGGGGGTCCTCAATAGGCCCCTTGTCTCTAGCCTGGGCATCAGCCAGGCTCCCCGGGCACACAGTGCCCTTGCCAGGCCTGGCTGGCCACAGTGGCTTCCACCCCCAGCTGGCTGAGGACCGCCCTCAGAGGAGCAGGCTCCTCCCTGGCAACCTGGGCTCAGTCCAGGGCAGACAGCAGCAGGGGAGAAGGACCCCACCTAGTGGGCAAGTGGGGAGCAGCAGCCTCAGCCTTGAGGGGACCCTGTGAGGAGCTGCAGAGGGGAGCTGTCCTGCTACAGGAAGGCCCGGCTGGGTGGGGAC
>NDGN011344881.1:0-16273 GCA_002564285.1 Tympanoctomys barrerae | reverse complement strand
GAAAGAAAGAAAGAAAGAAAGAAAGAAAGAAAGAAAGAAAGAAAGAGAAAAGAAAAGAAAAGGTGGCAATAATTTTTTTAAACCTTTTGTGGACCCAGCAATGTACCTGCTAGCTGAAGTTGACTCAGGCCTCCACCTGGGTCTCCCCTTGAAAGAATGTTCCATCTTATGCTTGACCACAAGAGGGCGTGCCATCAGCTGAGCGCTCTCCACGCTGTTCTTTTTGGCGGGGAACAGGTACTAGGAATCAAACTCAGGACCTTGTACTTGCCAGGCAGATGCTGTACTACTGAGCTATTTGCAGGCCCCACACTGGATGTATTTTGGCCTTTCTTCTTTCTCACTAACCAAGAAGCTCAGCTTTCGCTGGGCCTCATCGGTCTGTTTAAACACCAAAGTCCTTGGCAGGCCACAGGTAACTACAAATAGGATAGAGCAGAGGTTCTGACTCAAGGGTGACTCTGTCCCCCAGGAGATATTTGGCAGTGTCCAGAGATAACTGTGATTAGCACATATTCGAGACATTCAAGGAGCAACTGGTATCTCATACACAGAAGTCAGAGCTGCTGCAAAATATTCTAGAATGCACACAACAGTCTCACTCAACAAAGAGTTAGCCAGAACACAATGTTAGCAGTGCCAGGGTTGAGGAATCCTGAGTAGAGGAGTGCTTGCCTGGACTGCCTTAATAGACCTCCTGAGGGTGGGAGGGAGTTTCCTGACCTGAGATGAATCGCAGCATGATATAGGTAGAGTTTAGTGTGGCGTACCTTTTTCTCCCCGCTAGCTTTACTAAATGACCCTGCTCAGAATGAAATGCTTATTGTTTAGCTACATAAACTCCTGAAAATGGAATTGCTTTTAAATAAAGGGTAAGGACCTTTGAAAGGCTTTTGCTCTTATGTCGCCAAAATGCTTGCCAGAAAGGTATATCAACTAAATTTCTCTTATCATGGCCTGAAGGTCCATCCCACCTGTACTTGCCAATAAGGACTATGTTTTTTTAATGTATTTTTTAGTATAAGGTCTAGAGGGTCTCACTGTACAGATTGGACTCATAGTGGTCCTCCTGTTTCCAGCCTCCCAAGCTCTGGGATTACAGGTGTGGGCCACCACGTCAGTCTCAGTCGCTATCTCAGTGCGCCCCAGGGGAGGGGGTGGCATGGCTTGCCGGGGATCAAACCTGTTCCCTGCATCTGCCTAAGCAGGCACTTTAATCTGCTGAGCTAGCTGGCTGGGCCTCCAATAAGGACATTTGAATGCTTCAAGACTTTGCTAATCACAAAGATCAAAATGCTCCAATAACCCAAATACCCTAATCCCACACCCTCTTGCTACCTCTCTCCTCATTTCACATGTCCTGCCAGCTCCCAACCCCGTCCTCCCTTCTCAGTTCTGGTCTAGCTGGAGGAATCACGAAGTGCTTCTCTCACTTTGTGAGTTTTCACATCTCCAGATCCAGCCAGGCACGAGGCCCCAGGACTTTACGGCATTGCCTTTAGGGTTCCAGGACTGGAATAGCTTTGCCTTCCAGAGAGAGAGAAGTAGGAACAAAGTGTTGGAACGCTTGCTGCTGACCCTGTGGAGTTCCTCTTGGGCTGGCTTTGCACATATCCTGGTAGCTTTATTTGCATCCCCCATAGCCAGCCAAGTTCCTCAAAGCTAACTCAGCTTGTGTCCCTGACCCTGCTCCTGCTTCTCAATTCTTCTCCTGGTAGGATAATTGCCCTGCTATCCAAGACCACAATCTGGAAATTAACCTTGACTTTGCCCAACAGCTACCAGCTATCTATTAATTAATTAATCAATGGCTGGCCCTTTAGATTTCCTAATTTTTAATATAATTAGGGCTTTGGGGGTTGCAAGAGTCAGAAGCCTATCTATAATGACTCTAAGCAGAGAAGGAAATTGTTGGCTTATAGAACTGAGAAGTCCAAAAGCTCTGGCCCTGATGTTGGATGTGTCCATAGATTCAAAAGATGGTACCACAGCTCTCTCAGGAACTTGCTGTATTTTCCTCTGTAATTCTTTAGTATTCGGGAAGGTGCCACCAGACTAGGAAAAGATGCCCTTGGCAGTTTAGTCCTTGCGTTCTTCTCTCAGAGTGCAGCTCCGTCACCTCTCTAAGGAATCAGACCAGCCCCAACTGTTCCGCATGCCCTTCCTGAGATCAGTCACTGTGCTCAGCATAGGGGATCCTCTTGGAGACAGCCCATGCCACAGATCATCACCCTGTGAGCCCAGAGGGACATCGTCGTCAACACAGCTTGGAGCAGTATCTCCAAGGACACAGCAGCACCACAGATCCTTCCTTCTCCTGCCTAACAGCTTTCCCCCTTGTCGTGCTTACCCCACACCTGGACCATTGCTGACTCTTCCAAGTTGGTGTCTGCCTCTGAGGGCTCCGCCGTCCCACCCTGGCTCTCATTTCTCCCTCATCTGTGAAGAGGCATTTACAATCCCTGCACCCTGTTTACAAGTAAACTCTTAGAAAGACAGATGCGAGCCTGAATGAATACCCTGTGCATGGAGCAAGGAAGAAGATTGCAGACCAGCCACATCATCAAGGCAGAATCAAGGACCTAGCCCATCCAGGCCTAGCCCAGCATCTCCAGGTCACAGCTTCCTCACTCTTCTCTGATTTTCCGTGGGTGACCACAGACAGGGCTATAACATGTTGCACGGGTTCAGCCTGGGATAGAACCCGGAAGTCCGGTGGGGCTCCCGATCCCTGTGGTTTCTGCTGACAGTAAGACCCCTTTGCTTTCAGCAAGAGGACAGCAGCTTGCATAACGTCATCCTGTGGCCTCCAAATCCTGATCCTCTGCAGGTATGGGGCATGTGGCGCTCTGCACGGCGCCTCCCTAACATCTAGATGGCTGCAGCATGTGGAGTGGCACGTGTGTTTGAATATTTCCATTTTCTCTTCCTTCTTCACTAGCGCCTATTTCCACCCACCCCCAGGAAGTTGTAACACACAGAAGAAATCAACGCTACATGTTTAGCTTTTCAGAAATAACATTGTGGTGTATGTGTCCAAGAACTGGCTTGGTTGATATGCTGTGAGATGCTGAATAAGGCTTATCTTGTCAACAGAATAGAACACAGATGCTTGGAGCCAGCGCTGATCTTTCTGGACTCTGATATGTTGATGTGGTTTGTCCTGGATTGAGGCTTGAAATGGTGTGGTGGCTCCAGCTTTACCACCACTGACTTTATGCCTGAGTAGTCATTAAAAAATACATTAAATTAGGAGCCACAAACTGGTGTCATTATGCAAAATGCAACACTTTTTCTCTGCTTAAAGTGTTGGCCATTGCTGGAGGATGGGAAACAAGTTAAAGAACTTCGCCTCCATTCACAATAGGTTTTCCTGGCGAGGATGCAGAGGGTAGCGTGTGCTTGTGAGTGTGGGGTGGGGGGCAGTAGAGTACCCATCGTTCCACAGACCTGCTATGAAATCTGCATCATACCTGTCCAGGCGTGTCACCTGCTTAAATGTTCTTTGCTTTAAGAAGAAGCTGCTGTATACCTGAAGGTAAGTGTGCTGATGCCTTTGTTTTTCTGCATATCCCAGCATGGAGTGACATTTGAGGTTGTGAAGCAAACAGCTATTTCATAGAATATAGTAAAGCTTTTATACCATGTGGAGGGTGTGTGACTTTTTCTGCTTCTCTTCATGGTGCCATGAGGCGGACAGGCCCAAGTGATTAAGCTCATTTTATAGTCAAAGAAAGAGACTCAGATGGATAATCATCCCAGGTCACCCAGTGAGTGGAGGAGAGCCAGATCCCTGTTCTTCAGAGGGTCAGAAAGAATGGCCAGGCCGGTGGTTTTTCGAACTCTGCTCCAGGGAATCCTGGAGCCTCCAGCGTTGCTTTAAGCACAGGCTCAGGGTCAAGGGGAAGGCTGAGAGGAAAGAATCCAATCCACCAGCCCACCCATCATCCATCAGTGAAGCTTGCCTTACATGGCCCTGGATGGTAAGGCTTCTGGGAGAAAATGTCTGGGAATCAGAGCGAGAAGTAAGCCCCCACGCTTCCCCCTGTGATTTTTCAGTGCTGTGTGGTCAACAAGAAGGGCAAGGCAATTGTCCACCCCTGCTAGACAGGGAGTGGTTTGGGACAGGAAGCCAGTTTGGAGGCCTTTAGTCCAGGGAACCTAAGGATGCCTCTGCTGGGGGAGGAGCACCGGGGTCTGGCTCCGCACTCTACGCCTCTGCAGGGCACTTCACATCAGCGTTTGAAAGCTGGGTTACAAACCCCCACCCAGGGGCCGCTCCTAGGGGGGTTTTCCTGCCAAGTGGCAGGAGCTTGTTTAGATGCTGTGGATGCCCAAGGGAGCAGAACAAAGGAGGTGCTCGCTTCATGAAATTTACTTCGAGTGGGGAGCCAGGCAAGCAAGCGAAAAAGTAGACAAGCCAACAAGTGATCAGTGTTCTTATTAGCAGAGACGGAACTGGAGGTCGTTACGTTAAGTGAAATAAACCAGGCACAGAGAGATAAGTGCTACACGATTTCACGCATGCGTAGGGCCCAAAACACTTTAATCTCTTAGAGGTTAAGAATAAGACGGTGGTTACCAGAGGACAGGGAATGGGCAAGAGGAGATAAAGTTGGTCAAGAGTATTAAGTTACAGTCAGACAGGAATGAGAGACACAAACCACAGGCCGCATACTGTGCATCTCAAAAAGCAAGAAGAAAGGACTTTAAATATTCACATCATAGAGAAATGATAAATGTTTTGAGGAGATATATATATACTTAACCTTATCTGAACATTATATAAGTATGTATCAAAATGTCACGTGGTACTCCATGGTTATAGTTCAGATAAAACGTTCCCCGAAGTCTCATATGCGCAGATGTGGCGCTTTGGGCGACGAAATGGATCATGGGAGTGCTATCCGCATCCGTGGATTCTTCCACTGACGACTTCCTAGCGGAACGTGCCATTTGGAGGTAGAACCAGGTCAGAAAGGGCGTCACCAGGGGTGTGAATGGGAAGGGTGCGTGCGCCCGTCTGCGGCTCCTCCTCGTTCCTCTGCATCCTGGCTGCATGAGGCGAGCCCCTTTCCTCCACCACGCTTTCCTGCCGTATTGCTCCTGCCTTGGAGCCAACCATGAACTGAACCTTCTGGAAATCTGAGCCGCAAATAAATCTGTCCTCCTTTGTGCTGCCCAGTATTTTGCTCCAGCGCCAGGACAGTGACTAACACACTCTTCGACATGTACGATTTTTATTTTTTATAGCAGCAGAAATTAATTAAATAAAGAAGAGCGCACAGAGTCCCTGTCATTTACTTCGCTCTGTTCTAGCACTGAAATGATTCAGCCATGGCCTGCGCTAATGTACTTGCCCTTTTCTATTAGAGAAACAGACAATAATTCAGTGATAAGCAAGCATTCCTTGATATTCCTCCCCAAATAGGGCTCTCTCTTTTTTTATCTTTATTTTTTATTGTGCTAATAGATAACATAAAATTTACACTTGTCACCATGTTTTGGTGGAGAGTTCTGTGGCTCATTAGTTTAGGTGGATGCAGAGGCCCTGTGATAATAGAGAGCAAGAATTCCTGGGAGACCAGAGGGGCGTTGCCTTTGGAGCACAAGACATTCTGGTGGGAGGAGGCATCAGGGCATGAGAGGGGCTCTGGCTTTGCAGCAAAGGGGAGGAAAAACGGCTCAGAAGTGACATTTGGGAGCAGTAAGTCCTCTAACTATTGTCAAGCTTGGCATTCTGTGAGTGTGGGGAGAAGTCAACCAGCCCCCAACAGGGTTGCAAGTTAGTGGGTTCTTGGGGGTCAGTCAGGAGTTAGACAAGGCAGGAAGGTCAAGGCCTGTTCTGTGAAGCTCCTGAGATACTCCAGGAAGAGGAGGATTGTGGTCTGGGGGCAGAGAAAGGTGTGGGAGTGGAGACCAGGTGGGATGACACAGAGGCGCACGCAACAGTGCGGGCCTTGGAGAGGGACCAGCCGCTGCCTGAGGCACGACCTTCGTGCAGTTGCCAAGGGCGGGAGAGGCACTAGCATCTTCTGCAGGCCTCTTGGCAGTGGGCCAGCAGATTACATGAGTTTGCTTTTGAAATTTATTGGCAGCAACCAAAGTGTTGAATTAATTACTGACTGTTTTCTCTTATTCAAGAGGTCAAGTTTAATAACATCACAGCAGTCCTGCTTTTGGATCCCGCTGACCAGTCATGTTTTTTTTTTGTTTCATCAGCACAAATGCTATTTAGACTGAAATTTAGTAGTATGGATTGACTTTCCATTCTGGGTTCCAAGGGAAGAGAAACCAGTGATAGAGAAAAATTTCTACTCTAGCCTGAAGCCCTGTCTATCAGTTTGTGGATGTTTCTTTTTAGTGAGCCAAGGCCTTCAGACCTCAGAGCAGACTCTTGCTGCTGCTTTCACTTCAGCCTGGGTCCTGCTTGGTACTCCCGCTGTGTCCCTCCCATGACTGCCTCACTCAGACCTCGGGGCAGGCCTCCGCGAGCAGCTCCGAATCTCCTCAGGTGCAGCACACCAAAGCCTGGCCTTTCTCTCCCCCAGAAAGCCCCCTTCTGCACCCTGCTGGTTGGAAATGAACATTGTATGTAGAGCAGGTCTGTGAGGCCAGTGAAATGTTGAAGGCTGAGCCAAGGTAAGCCTCCACCACCCCTGGGGTGGCCAGTCTTTGCCAGAGGTGGAGTGAGGCCTTCCTTGGACAGAGGTGGTGATGGAAGGTGGCTGGGCTCGAGCACAGCCTCCACCTGCAGCCCTTCCTAGGGTTCATGCATCATGACTGGCACGAGAGCCTTCATGGTAAAATAAGGGCCATGCCAGCATGTGGTCCCAAGTTGTGAAAGTGGGTATGACAGTTGTTCAGTTCTAGGAGCTCAGAAAGGGCACATGCACTGTCATTACACAGGTTCCAGAGAGGAAAAACAATGCCTAAACCTGCCCAGGTAGCCACTTTCTGGACTTCCCCTGGGCTCTGAGGCTGTGATGTCCCTGGTCTGTGGCTCTGAAGGAACAGAGCCAGAGAAAGCCATTCAATCCTATTATAATAAGGACCTAACTTAAAAATGATGCCTTTCAAACAGTTCCTCTGTCTGAGTGCTTCTGTAGCTAGGGTTTCAGAAAACATGATTTAAACTGTGGAAATAGTCATCATTGTGATGAAGCGAAGAGCCGGCACCAAGGCTTGGCTGAACTGCTCCCCTGGTGGCAGTTGCTTGCCCTCCAAGCTGACAGGGAGCAGGTGGTCAGCAGCTCAGAAGGCTCTGGGCCGGCTTGCCGTCGTGTGTGCCTCCCCAGCCCAGCCCTCACCCAGGCAAATCTCCCCGGGTCCTGGCTCAGCAGAGTACATGGAACATCCAAGGCTGTGATTGGCTTCCCAGGAAGCCTCAGCACTTTGGGCTCTGGTACAAACTTGCTGGCATCCAAGAAACAGGACCAGGAAGGGAGGAAAATCTGTGCTTCATGAACTGGCACTGGGGTCTGTCACTCTTGGAAAGATGATGGAGCTCATTTTGGCCAGACTGAGTTCCACCTGTGTTTATTATTACTTTGCTTCATAGATAAACAGCTCATAAGCATGTGTTTGTGTCATCAACAGCTACAAATGCCTGGTGCTGGGTGGAACAAAAAGGTACCATCTTCAGTTTTGAGGAACCTAGAGCCCTAGACTAGTGTGGTTTCTTAGTCACTTTCCTTGTCCCTGAGACACGATACTAGACACCCACAACTTAAAGGGTGGGGGGAGACTTATTTTGGTTCACAGTTTGCAGAGGTTTCAGTCCATTGTCCAGTAGCTCCAAGGCAGGATGGTGGGGCACAGGAACATCATGGAGGAGCCCTGCTGAACATAGCAGGCAGGAAGCAGGCAGCCTTCAAGGGAGGAGTTGTGGAGGGAGCTAGAATCTTCCAAGTCAAGCCTACAGAAACCCATATTCCCTACCAGGTCCTATCTCCTACAAGCAATTCAGCTATTGTGCCCCATAATCATCTCCCAAATGCCCCATCTATTAATACATGAGGCTTGGGGGGTGGATCTAGATAGAACATGCTGGAATAAGCATCTTCTAAAATTCTCCTGGTCCTGGGGGGGATAGGGATGATTTAACTGTGTTTCATGGGAAAGGGCTGAGAAAGGACAGTTGTCACAGCTTCTGTGTGTAACAGTGGATAGCTGATAGCTTTTCTGCTGGGACTTGGCTGCTTCCACAGCTGGGTAGCAGGATTGCTGGCCCAGAGGCAGGGCTGATGGTCACAGGCACCGTCACTGATGAGCAGGAGCAGACTGGCTCTGGGTTTAGGCCAAACCCCTCTTTTGCAAGAACTGATTTACTGGCTCTAAGCTGAGGTAGCTACCAGAGGTCTCGGTTAATGACTTTTGAATCTGTTCTTCTTGTAAGAAAAACAACAGTAATTACTCGCATGTGTGTTTCTACTTAGTCATGTGCTAAATGATACACAAATATTGTTTTATCTGACCTTCAAAACAATCTGTAATTATGACCTCCCTTTATAGATACATGACTGTGGCCCTGAAGATACAGAACCCAGAGGCTCACAGCTTATCTCAGTGATAAACCTTCAGTTTTAAAACACTCTATCCTGATCCCTATCCCTTTATTTTGAGCCAAGCCTCATGCTGCAATAGCCTGAGACCACATGGACATAAGAATTCTAGAGGGTCAAAAAAGTAAACTAAGTGTTTGGACAGTATTTCAATTCTACCCAAGGAAACACGGCAGCGCATTGCCAGCCACCCTGACTGGCCAGCTCCTTGGACAGGGACTCTCTCCCATGTGTACAGTCTGTGCCTCCTACTCTTGTCATCCACTGGCTTGTGAGGGGCAGGGGTCATGGGCCCCATTGAACAGGCAGAGAAACACTCTCAAGTACGCAAATTGATCCAGTGCAAGGATTTGGGTTTTCTCCCTTTGTCCACTTCACTTTAAAACATGCTGTTTCTAATGCCTTAAATGCATTCAGGATCTCAATGTTGGGCATGGTTTTGAAGTCTCAAAGATATTCCATTCATTTGCTAACTAGAGCCGTCAGCGTGTCACTTCTTGTGTTTTTTGAGGTTCCTGGATTCTGTTAGGGTAATGATCACGACTTGTGACTCAAACCCTTTTGGGCAAAGAAAGGCAGATGTTTATTGAATGTGTATTACTCGTTCATTCTCTAAACTCTTAAGTTCCATGAGAATGGGAATTACATCTTTTGTTTTAATTAAACATTTTACTTAGAATATTTCTTTCTTTTTTTAAATGTATTTGGCACAGGATGTCACCACGCACCTTGGACTTGTAGTGATCCTCCTGTTTTCAGATTCCCCAGTTCTGGGATTACAAGTGTGTGCCACCATGCCAGGTCTTAGTGGCCAGCTCAGAATGCCCAGGGGCAGGGCTGGTGCAGCATGTGGTGCCGGATATCAAACCCCAGTCCCTGCACTTGCCTAAGCTTGTGCTTAGTCTGCTGAGCTATCTTGCCAGCCCTCTTAGACTATTTCTATACTTTAAAAAAAAAAAGTAGCAAAGACAACACAGACACCCCGTGAAGAAGCTCCCCCCACTTCTCTACCAGCGACCAGTGCACACCACACTTTGTATTCCAGAACATGGTCAGGCCTTCCTGTATGTGAGGCCTGGTCATTGAAATCTTACTGCAAACTCCATGTTGCTGTTTTCTCCATCTTGCACCTTCCCTAGTATTAGGAATTGAACCCCACACGGAGCTACTGAGCTAGATTCATGGTCCTTTTATCTTGCTTTTGTTTTGAGATAAGGTCTTGCTAAGTCACTAAATTACCCAGGCTGGGCTCAAACTTGTCAACTTCCTGGCTCAACCTCCCAGGATGCTGGGATTATAGACATACAGAACCATTTTTAAAAGCTCTCTCTGACTTCAGAGCTTGGTCATTTCTTCCAGCCCATCATACTCAGCATGTTGGAAAAAACTCCGTGCGGGTGGGCTTAGGTCCCTCCGCACGCTCTCTCCTTTGTGGGCCTCACAAGGTGTCTGCTACCTTAGGGTGGACAGTCTCGTTGGCCTGTGTTACCCTGCACCATGGAGCCATTTCAGTTTTTCCTGTTCACCCGGGAGGTGAGGACAGATCAGGGATGACTTAGCAGAACTGGTGTGAACAGTTGCCTTCCCTTGACAGGGAAGACGGGGGGCCTGCTGGCTGCCATACAGCACCTGTGCTCATCCTCCATATTGGGCCAGCCTGGCAGTTGCTTCTGAAATCTGACTCCTGGTGCCATAGGGATGACCTTCGGTTTCCTTCCCAGCATTCACTTGTCCTCACGCTGCTCCCATGAACCTCAGTCGAAGAGCAGACAGTGTGGGTAGACACGCTGGTCATGAGTTAGCCGTGCTAATTAATCATGCTGTAATTAATCTTACTGACATGGTCAGAGAGATGAAGCACATATAAGAGGTAAGTAAAGTCAGAGAAAAATAATTTTTTAAGTGGTGAATGCTTAAGCTCTCGACAGAGGGATTTTTCAGGACTGGGAAGTTGCTATAATTATTTAATGGGTTAGGGTTTTTAAAAGATTAGAGCGTAAGGCTCTGGTGTATTCAGAGTCAAGGAAGACTGTTTACCAAGGCAATAGCAGCAAAGGAAAGATTGGAAGAAGCAACTGGGCAAATGAGTTTGTCATGTGAGGGCTCCTGAGGGTTTTTCCAGCCTGCTGCTCTTTGGAAGTGTAAAGAGTAACTCTAGAAATGTTTGTAGTGATGCCTGTAGACAGAACAGGAACCCAGTAACTGATAGGGCTTAGTGCTGTTGCTAGGGTGGGGAAAATGAAAGGGGGGATTCAAAGACATGGCCCCAAACAGGGAGGGCTCCCAGAGCTAAGTATGTGGGCCCCAATTTGCAGAAGAAGCTACTGGAAAAATGGGAATAATTGGTGTTTCCTACATATAGCAACTATTTATGGACTGCCTCTTCCATGCCAGGTACTATTCTAGGGTCAACTGTAGCCATTCACTTTGGGCTCTTGTGCACATTATTCATAAATACTCAGTTGTTTTAGTTCCTTGCAGCAGGGCAGCGGCATAGCAGAGACCATGCAGCAACAATTTCTACTGTTTGGTGAAGCAGCATAGAGCAGTGTTCAGGAGCACTGACTGGGGCCGTCCAGATAGCTCCGCAGACCAAAGAACCTGGTTCGGCCGTGCACAGTGGCCATGGTTCAATCCCCGGCTGCGCCATGCCGGCCCTGCCCCCAGGGCATGCTGAGATGGTGACTGAGACTGGGCACGTGATACGTGCCTGTAATCCCAGTGTTTGGGAGGCTAAAATCAGAATCACTGAGTCTGATTTGTGTAGTGAGACTCTGTACACCCTGTAGACTCTAAATTCATTTTAAAAAAAGCACTGACTCTGAGGCCAAACTGTCCAGATCCCAAATCGCCACACCACTGCCTCTAAACTGTGTGACTTGGGGCCTGAGACTTGCACTCTTAGCTGTGTTCTCTGTAAGACAATATTGTAAGGATTGCACTAACGTAAATATACGAAGGGCTTATAAGGACAGTACTTGGCACATGGAGAATGTTTATGGTAGTATGTTTGCTATTGTCATTCTAGCAGAAAGGATGCTCTCTACATGTTCCATATTAATATTGCTGTGAGGGGCTGGCGAGATAGCTCGGTGGGCTAAAGCGTCTGCTTACACAAGCTTAGGCAAGCTCAGGGACCACAGTTAGATCCCCAGCACCACATGCCATGCCAGTCCTGCCCCCAGGGCAGGCTGAGCTGGCCACAATCTGGGCGTGGTGGCTCATGTTTATAATCCCAGCGCTGGGGAGGCTGAAAACAGGAAGATCACTTTGAGTCCAAACTGCATAGTGAGACCCTGTAACAACCAAATACATTAAAAAATAAGGGAATAAATAAAGACTAAGGGCTGGCCAAATAACTCAACAGATTAAAGTGCCTGCAAGCAGGTGCAGGGGCCAGGGCTTCGAACCCTCGGTCTGTGGTGCTGGCCCCACCCCCGGGGTGCAGTTGAGACTGGGCATGGTGGCATTCGCCTGTAATCTGGGAGGCTGTAAACAGGCGGATCACTATGAGTCGGATCTAGTAGTGAGACCCTGAACACCCTGTAGACCCTTCCCAAAAATAAAAAAAGCATTAACCCTTAAAAAAATATTGTTCTGAAAGGAGCACTGGATGTCAGGGCAGTGAAGACCTGGGTAGAAGCAGCCTATCTTTGTTTCTTATCTGGACGGTGGGAAACATTGTGTTACCTGCCTGTTCAGTAAACAGAGTTTTTGGTAAGAATATGAGGGATGTGAAAGCTCCTTGAAAAGGACTGTGAAGGCGCCATTCATGGGTCTGCCTCTATTCCTTGCATTTATTTACTTGTTAATGCACGCTAGTACTAAATCCAGGGCTTTGCACATACCAAGCCTGTACTCTACTACCAAGCTATCCTTCTAGCTCTGTTGCTGTTATGGCTACTTAATTTTTGCAGTGCTGATTGAACCAGAGCTTTGCCGCTGATCACAGCCCCAGCCCTTGTTTTTATTTTGTATTTTACAACAGGATCTCCTAAATTGCTCAAGCAGGACTTGAACTTGAAAGTCTCCTGTCATAGCCTCCGAGAATGCAATGATTATAGGCATGCACTACCATGCCCAGTTTATATTTTGACTCTGTTCAGACTGTTTGTGCTAGAAAGAACTGGTATTGTTTTTGCAGATTAGCTTCCTGGCAGGGGCTTGAGGGGCAAGGCCTGCTCTATGTTCTTCTCCAGGGCCGAGTCAGAACCCTTGAGTCTCAGGCCTTGCTGCTCCTTTACTTAAGGAAATAAAGTCTCCCCTTTCTTAGTGAGAGCGGAGATCTGCCTCTTTTACTCCATCTGCTGTTTGCACCTACCTGGGCTTTTAAGGGTATTCACATCTTTCCAGAATTACGTGAAAGAAACCTTGACGTGGAATCCAGGGCTGGAGATTCAGCTCTTAAATTATCTGCAGTCTAGTTACTGTGGATAACGTGGCAATTGTAAGAGAGGGCTGGCTGCTGGTGTTCGTGGCTAAGGTTTGTCTGACATCAGAGAAGCAGAAATTGGGTTTCAATTTTTTAAATTCAGGAGACTGAGGTAAAAATATCACTCATGTTATATCATGACTGTTGTGGTATAATAAACTACGGAAATCATGCATCTGGTGGTAGCCATAGCCCAAAAGTGAGGGTCAGTGGCACTTGGCGAGTGCGACTGTATGGTGATTTGATGTAGGCACTGTCTCCACACTATCCTCCAGCTCTCATTGCCTTCCCAGAAGCACAGATGGAGGCTGAGGCCTGTGGGTCAGGGGAGGAGATTCTCATGAAGTGGATCATTCGGTTGGCATGGAGGCGGTTATGGCTTGTGTCTAGCCTTCCTCTTGAACGTTGTAGCCAGTAGCCTGTTGAACAATGTGTCTGTGTTTTCACAGATTCCAATCTGACTTACTTCCCAATTTCTCTTTCTTCTGGTTCAGAGGTCTTCATCAGCTGAGAGTCGAAGACCTGCGCAGCCACCCGAGGACAAGAAGTGGGGAGATTCTTCCAGAAGCCGTGAGAGTGGGGACTTGTCCAGGTAGGGGGTCAATATGGAGGGTGGACACAGTCCAAGGGCTGGCCAGCTCACTGCCTGTCTTAGCATTTGCTTTGCTTGTTTTGCTTGGGGCAATTTATCATTAAACACGTGAGATGATCCTCACTGTTGAGATGTTGCAGCAGTTGTTCATACCCTTCTTCGTGATTGACGAAGCTTGCAGTGGTTGGAAAAATCATGTTTTTCCAGCCCTAAGATTAAATAAGTAATTATAGACTTCCATTAAAGTAGCACTCCAGATTATTTAGCTTCATAGTCAGCTGAAAATAAGATCAAAGCTCCCAAGGGGCTTAATCTGAGGCCAAGCCGGGTATGAGTTCGAGAGAGCAGGCCATCATAGGCACTGGACCAGGAAGCAGGATTCAGGCAGGAATTCCTTGAGCCAAGGAGCCTGGTGGATTAATTCCAGAAGTCTACAAGACCACACGGTGGCAGTGGAATAGATGTGGCTCATCCAGCTGTGGTTCCTGAGTATGAGTCTCAGCCAGGCCCTGATTCCTGCCACGGCTCTCTCCCGGGACTCCCACCAGCGTCCTACATCCATAGTTTTAGGGGTCTTCATGAGGAGAGGGCCAATGGGCTTGAGAACTCCATCCCTAGCAGGGCTACGGGCCAGGCACATCAGGGCAACTGGTAACTACTTGTGGGTTTAACTCATAAATAGGTCTCGGATCTGGTTAAACAACCCTTTTGAAGAATAAAGCCCAGCTTCAAGGGGCCTATAATTATAGGCATTAAGAAAAAATCTAGAGCTCCACACAACAAAAATTAAATAATAAGCCCCTTGTCATATTAAAACTTTGAGTTAGTCACAGCTTGCTTCATATTAGCTTTTCAAAACCTTCAGATTCAAAATGACCCCCCCCCACACTTAGGGGACCTAACAGCGACCCCTGGTGGCAGATGTTGCCATGCCAGGGGTTATCGTTTTGGGGTGGCTTGCGTTAATGTTGTTTTCAGAGGAAATACTTAGACCCCTTTGGCATGAATCTTAGGGAAATCGTGATCAGGTGGGACAGGGTGTTCTTTTTGGTTATGTCACAGAATGATGCCCTGAACAGCACCTGTGACCCCTGTCCTCTCCTACCAGTAGGGTCCCTTCCCTTCCCAGATCTCTTTAGCGGTACTTGCTCATAAACACTTTACCTGGGTACTAGGACAAAGGTTTTTGCATTCAGTTTTAACCAGACCTCTGCATTGGTTCTGATGATCATAAAACTAACAGATGAATTGATTTCTTTCTGGAGTCCTTTGCAAAGGAAGTCACTGCTGGCTCAGACCCAAGGTCTTGCTCTTCCCTCTCCATCTTTGTGGGGTCCTGTGACCTTGTAGGAGTCTAGGGGTTCAGGGTCTGTATTACAGCTACACTAAAGAATAACAGCAGCTCAAAGGTCTTTTGTTGCTTGTTCCTTAGCTGTAGTCAATTATTCCTTTCCCTTGAAGAACTGCTTCTCATTGACATGCAAATTGAGAACAAAAGAAGGGGGACTTCCCAGAGCAAGCCCAAAGAGGCAACTTCCTATTCACAATGGAAAACATGTTTGTCCTCAGTGAATGTGTGTGCGTCCACGTCCATGGTGCAGGGCTGGTGCTAACTAACTCAGATGCTATTGAGAACAACCTGCCTCCCTCCTTTCCAGAAACTTGCAACGAATCTGTCCTGAAGTTGAGATGTTTGCAGAAGGAGAGATGGAGCACCAGCTCCAGTGAGTCATGCCAGCCTTGGCATTAACTAAAAATAACAACAGCATTTAATACTCATTCTGCATCTGGGTCCCAGACATCATAACAAGTGCTCTATGCGTACAAAGTAAAATTTTGTTTTCTTTTGGGAATAACCCTGGCAGCTGTGCTGGGGTCTCCCTCTCTTAAAGCTTGATGTATTGATGCTGTCTTCTGGCTCCTTCTCACCCCCAGGGCCACCCCTGAGATGCCTGTTGGTCCAGCCACCCTGCCTGTCTATCAGCCCCTGTGTCTGGGCTGCTTCCCTGCCACGCTTGGTGCATGGAAATCTTGGCTGAGGCTGGGAGCCCTGGGCCTTCCCATTGGTGCTTTTCCTTCCCTGGTCATCCCCAGCTGACACTGTTGGGAAGGCAGTGGGATGCTTGAATGTCCCCACTGTCCAGGGCCCTTTCTCTGTTCTGTCACCCTCAAATGCGTTCATCCTCTCTGGTGGCTTCATTGCCCAGCCAGCGATTACTCTCCAAAGACATAGTTTTTACAAAAGGTAGGAAGAGCTACCAACCTTGTACTTTTTCTACTCATGAAAACACCAGAGACGGGAACTTAGGAGAGCCCGCCAGGCTGCCAGCTTGCTGTGGGGACATTGGAAGAACATGGCCAGCCCTCTGTATTCTTGGGTTTTGTATCTGTGTCTTTGGATGATCATGGATCAAAAATATTTGGGGGAAAATTGCATCTGTAGTGAACATATACAGACCTTTTTCTTTGCAATATATCCTAGTCAGTACAGTACGGAAACTACTTAGGTTGTGTTATTAAAAGTAACAGGGAGATGATTTAAAGTATTGGGCAGAATTCAGCAAAGTAATCCAATATAGTCCAGTAGTCCATAATAGTAGTGGGTTAGCCACAGGACTGGCCATGTCAGAAGTTGTTGACTTGAGCCTTCTACAGCTCAGCATATTAATATGGCTTTACTTTTTA
>NDGN011344867.1:0-10565 GCA_002564285.1 Tympanoctomys barrerae | reverse complement strand
CTTCTCCTTCTCCTTCTCCTTCTCCTTCTCCTTCTCCTTCTTCTTCTTCTTCTTCTTTTCTTCATAATGTATTTGGTTGTTACAGGGTCTCACTACCCAGCTGATCCTCCTGATTTCAGCTTCTCAAGTTCTATGATTACAGGCGTGCACCACTATACCTGTACTCCAGCCAACCTAGCCCACCCTGGGGCATGGGCTGGCACAGCATGTGGTGCTGGGGATTGAACCACAGTCCCTGCACTTGCCTAAACTTGCCTAAGCAGGTGCTTTAGTTTGCTGAGCTATCTCACTGGCCCCTCCTTATTGCATTCTTATTGCCTTCCCCAAGAAACACATTCATGAATTTAATCCAGTCCATCTTGCCAGCTTGAAAGGCAGGCTGTCCGATGAAGTGAGGGGATTTCTTCACTGGGGATGCAGTGCATTTGGCTTCTCTGTTGATCTAGAGTCCCATGAACTAAGAAAACAACTCATCTGCTCCTTGTATTAGTGCCCTGTCCTACACAACACATAAGCTGGGCTAGAGACTTTATAGCGGTCAACACTTCTATTCCTAGAAGTGAGTATGGGAAGCACACAATAACTTACTGTAATAATTTCCAAATCTGACTGCGCAGACACTACAAAGCCCCCAGGTTTGGAAACTTGGAATCTTTCTCGATTAACCTGGGGGCAGGATGCATCTCCCAGCTTAGTTCTTTCCTATGTAAGTATGAAGCCATACTCAAGCCTATCAGCTGGCCCAGATTGGTCTAAATTCAAATCTCCCAATCTGTGCCTGCAGATAGGTCTAGCTCAGTTCTGCCATCAGGGCACATGCCTCCTGGAGCGGGGACTGCCCACCAGGATGTCTGCAGCTGTCATAGTTGCAGCTCCTAGGGACGTCAGAAGAGGCTATGTGAGTAACCGCTGTTGCGTTTCTGAGTAGCAGAGCCCAAGCCAGACACTCTTCAGGAAGGCCAGCTAGAGTTAGGGAAGGTTAGGGGTGTTAATAGTGGGTGCATACCCCTCCCCACCTCTGCCGTGCCAGAGATGGTTTCCTAGCAACTTCTTCAGAGAGGCAGCTCTAGGGTTTGGCGTGACAGGAGTGGAGAGGGGCTACGGCTGACAGCTGAGACACACCTCTGCTAGAGCGGCTTGAGAGCAGCCTTGTGCAGTTACCGTACAACACAAAGCCATGTGTTACTGTATTCTCCACAAAGTCTGCACAGGAAGGAGTAGGAGGGACTCCACACAGACACCATGGCTTTGCCTTCACCATCTGTTCACTAATTTCACCTGTTTGTCCATCCGCCCATCCCTCCAGTCATTCAGCATTCCTCTCTCCTTGAGAGTGAATTGAGTTTTGAGATTCTTTTTCTTTTTGTTTTTTTTTGCTGAACGAGGGATTGAACTCAGGACCCTGTGCTTGCCAGGCAAGTGCTTATTCTACTGAGCTATCTCCTCAGCCCCCTTGACATTCTTTGAAATAAGAGGAGGAAGAAAGGCTTCAAAGTGGAAAGATGATAAAGGCTTCAAGCTTAAAAGATGTCTTTTAAGCTGAACCTTGACAAAATTTAAAAGAACCTGGTCACTGTGACAGATTGTTTCTGTAAGGCTTTTAATCAATTTTCAGGTTACAGTTTATTTAGACTTCTGTTTTCTCCTTTTTAATTTTTATTTTTTTAAAGAGAATAAAAAATAGTTTAAAAACCATTAGAAATGATACAGAATTCTTTACACAAAATGATAGAAATTCAACAATTGTTGTTATATTGCATATTGTAGTCTTCAAATTAGTTGTTCAGATTACAAGATATAAGTATGTAAAATTGGTCAAAAAATTAAAACAAAGACCAAATTTAAACACTAGTTAATGTATAATTACCAGCAGAAATTCTTCCTTTCAATAGACAGTAGGAATCAGCATTACAATACCCAAGCCATTCTGTGTAAATACATACATGATTTTTCCTTCTTTCTTTTCTCCTTTCTTCCTCCCAGTTGTTCTTTCTCTTTGTCAAGTGCACATTTTTGAGTCATGTAAAATGTACCTTGTCCTTAGTGCCAAAAGCCAGGATGGCACTTTATTCATTGAAGTGGAGACACATGAGTTGCTGAAAGTATTTTCCAGAGTAGTGGCTAAGTGTCATGGAGCTCTGTAACACTGGGGTCTTCACGAGAACTGAGGAGACGAGCCCATCCCAAGTAGTGTCTCCTCCAGCTGCACAACTGGCCCATCAGCCCAGCTTCTCTCTCGGGGCAGGGTGCTTATGAGAATGACTTGCACGGCCAAGGGCAAAGCTGGCCTGAGGGTGCTTGGGAGGAAGGTGGCCTGCAAGGCGGCTCCAGGGAGGGTGCCTGAGACGGGTCGAAGTAATAAGCTCATGCTCAGGCTGCCTGCCAACAGCTGAAGAAAAGCATGATGCAGTGATAAGCCCAGTGAGCGGGGACAAAGCAGACAAGTGCGCAGGTCCTGCCGGACATCTACAGATGAGATCGTTGGTGCCATTTGTGGCAAGATACCACGGATGGGTGCCATGCTGCTTGGGAGGGCCTGCTTTGTTACCACAGCCACATAGCATGGTGTCTTAGCTCCTTGCTCATTGCTGGGACAAAATACTGACCACCCATAGATTAAAGGGTGAGAGCTTTATTTTGGCTCACGGCTTGTAGAGGCATTAGTCCGTAGTCAGCTGGCTGTGGTCTTGCAGAGCATCATGGAATAGGAGGAACAGTCCATGGCAGAGCAGGCAGAAAGCAGCAAGGGGTCAAGCAGGACAGAGACCCTTCCAGGCCAGGACCAGGGGCCTATGTCTTCCCACCAGGAACCACCTCCCAGCATCACACCCAGCTGTAATCCCATCCATTGGCTAATCTGTTATCACACGCCCACGGCCCATCCACCTCCTGAGAGGTGCACCTATGAGTGCATGTCGGGGTGGAGGACATCCGATAGAAACTATAGCAGATGGGCAGAATCCATCATAGCTGAGGCTACATGTGTACTGACTCTATAAGAAAGCAAATGTTAAAATGGAGTG
This sequence comes from Tympanoctomys barrerae, assembly GCA_002564285.1. Taxonomy (NCBI): domain Eukaryota; kingdom Metazoa; phylum Chordata; class Mammalia; order Rodentia; family Octodontidae; genus Tympanoctomys; species Tympanoctomys barrerae. Next base: position 7,542 of record NDGN011344867.1, on the reverse strand, counting down.
ATACACAACTGGGCAGGAAGAGGACGGCCATGCAATGGTAGGGGCCCTAATCTGTTGGAATGAACGAAAGGATGTGGAAATCCGTGTGCGAAATGCTTGTGGGCAAGGCCGAGTATATTTAATTTGCTTGTCTAATGGTCAGGGCTCTGTCCAGCCATCCTGTTCACTTCTAATCTCCCCTGTAATCAGGCTCCCATGGAGATTTGGTTATGGGATGGGGGAAGAAAGGAGTTACAATTAAAGGAAATCCTATAGTCTGAAGGATTTAATTTTGGACTAGAAACTATTCTGCATGTTTAGTTTTCCCCAGGAGTATTCTGAGGATGTATTTTTTTACTGATGAGATAGTTGAGGGTATTAATCACAAAATCCAAATGTGCATCACTTAAAATATTGCTGTTTAGTTTTCATTGCTTTGATAAGTCAGAGATGTTTTGCTGTGACATTTTTATGTTTAAAATACAGATAAGATTCTACTTCTAATTCTGTCTCAGTTACTCTTCTCTCATTGCTGGGACAAATACCTCACACTCAAAATGAAGGAAGGCAAGGTTTATTTAGCTCACAGTTACTGGAGGTTTCAGTCCATACTCAGGTGGCTCCAAGGCAGAGCAGCATGTGGCTGAGGGCAGCAGTTCATGACGGAAGAATACATCAACACAGCAAGAGTAAAAAGGCAGGAGCAGCAGCAAAAATGGCAACAGAGAGCAAGTCTTTTTCTCTTAAATTGCATTCAGGCTCTCTGCCTCAGGCTCAGGGAAGTATTCACATCCATAATCCCAGCAGCATTCACACTCATAATCCCAGTGGATCATGAGTCAGTCACAAACTCTAGAAGTCCAATGCATGACTTACATGAGGCTTTGGGGGGACAACTAGACACACACAAACCATAACAAATGTCCACCAGCCTTCTAATTACAATGATTTCCTTATGACATATACAGTCGTGCTTTGTACCTTTAAGGTGATATTGTTGGACTTCTTAAGAAACATTCCTAGCTTGTGTACCACACACTATCTTTAGGGTAAATATTTGTCAAAAGATAGTGAATTTACTTGTTCTGAAGTTCTTCCAAATACATGAAATGACCTTGTAGTATGATTAACCATAGTAGATTGTCTTTTAAGACTCATATCATATTTTGATTTAACTTGAAAGTTTCTCCCCTCTCTTTGGTTCTTTTAGTGAGAAACTAGGCTCCCAAAGAAAACAGTCCTCTTACCGATACCAATGCTGTGAACCTGGTGGACAGCAGTGTTGCTGTCTTGATTGTCCCAGAGGAATGAGGTGTCCAAAGCCAGGCTGCTTTCTGAAGGCTGACACTGTGGCCTTGGCTGTGACAATCCAGTCCCACTCAGCTTTTATTCCTCTGGTGCAGTAACCTGACTTTGGTCCAGGAAGAGGAATTCCTTGGGCTTAACTGAAGACGATCAACAGAAGGTCAGGAGGGTAACGCTAAACAGACTAGAGGGAAAGGTCCGATGGAAAGAAAGAAGGTAAGACCAGGGTGGATTCAAAGACCAGGCCAAAGATGGAAACCAAATGCACCTGGAAGGCGAGGTATATTTGAACCCTAAAATATACAAAGCCTTGGGGATGTATAAAAATAAATCAAGCCTATTGAGTTTATTGCGTTTCCTCTTCCCTAGTGGCCTGTCCAGCTGTTGCTGGGGTTTGCACAGGGGGTTTGTAGGCCTGGTTTTTAGGTGTTTAGCATGGGATGCCTGCGAGAGCAGATGCTGGTAAAATGCCTTCATTATATATCAGCTCTCCAACTTCTCAGCTCCAGATATTAAGCTGCTTTGACTGGAGATCATAATGTTTCATTAACGTTTTAAATGGCACATGGCGCTGTGCTTTTAGGTGGTTTGTAATGCGCCTCTGGGCATAGCACCGTTTTTATGTTGGTGTCTAAATTACACAAGAGGGTGAGAATTCTTCAGATTTAAAGGAGGACCTGCCCATGTGAGATCCTCTTTCAGCTAGCTGCGTGGGTCCCTGCAGTCCTGTGCACAGCTAATAAAACATTACACCTAAGGCACTGATTATCCAGAATAGAGTCTCTTTGGCAAAGACCATTGAGAGTTGGCTGTGAGTTTTCCCTGAAAGGTAGTTATGATTAGTGCCATTTTACACAGATGGAAAATAAGCATTGTTTAAATAAAACTTTTAAGTGCTTATGGACTGGCACAGCGTTGGAAAAACCAGCCTATAGGATGCAAAACAGGGTCTGTGCTGGCAGGCTATGCAGCTCTGAGCGTTAGTTACTGCTTTTGCGTCTCAGGTGTCACAGATGAAAATGTGTAGTGATCAAGGACAAGTGAATATTTTTTAAGCACTTAGAGTAATGCCTGGAGCAAAATATGTTTTGAAGTTCAGCACTTTTTCAGATTTTCAGGAAGGTACTAGGAGGTCAAAACCTATTTTACTGAGTAGCTTCAGCAGGGTTTGGGGCACTCTGAAATCCAACAAAACAGTTTTGCAGGCTAAGAGAACAATCAGAATAAATGGAAAAAAAAAGAAAAAAAGGAAATGTAATGGGTTCGTATCAGTTCCTGCCAGATTTAAGCACTAAATGGTTCACAGAAACCTTTCAATTTTCTGAATCTATTTATAACTGAAAACTGTGGGTAAGGATTGTAATTATGAAATAACACCGATTGGCAGATAAATTATTGGAGCCTAGAAATCTGCACCTCTAGGACAGATTTGAACCCAAGTTTTTCCTTTTATTGTTTTGAAAACTGAAAACATTTTAGTATTTAAGTGGTGTGCTCACCGCCGTGCCACTGCACATACTCAATAAAAGATCAGAATCCTGGCCTCCATGGTTGAGGGCACCACACAAGTGTTTTTATTTACTTATTTCTTGTTTCTTTGTTTTTGAGAGAGTGTTTCTCTCTCTAGGCAATTCTCCTGACTCAGCCTTCTGTGTGCTGGGATTATAGGTGTAGGATTGCTGTGCATCCCACACGAATGTTCTTAAATCTATGTTCTACAAACATTAATACCATGGATTTGAATGTTGACAGAAATAAAAAAAAAGACAGATAGACAGAGACACAGAGACACAGAGAGAAAGAGAGACAGCGTTCTTTCTTGGAAACCTGCTTTTTCCAATTTATTTTTATAAATATATAAAATTGTGATATTAATGTAGTATCATGTAATATTCCAATGCATGTGTACATTGTGGAATGTTTAAATTATATTAGACACAACTACCTTTCATTCATTTTCTTTTGGTGAAAACTTTCAAAATCTTTTTCTTCTAGGCTTTTGGAATGCACATTGCATCATTGTTATCTCTAGTCGCCCTACTGTGTCATAACTTACCAGAACTTTTTTCACACCACAGTATCCAGCCTCCAAGCCCTGCCCATGTCCTGTCCCCCTTTCTACTCTCAGCTTATGAGGCCAGCTACTGCAGAGGATGGAGAACACGCAGTTCTTATGTTCTGTGCCTGGCTTATTTCCTACAGCATAGCATTCTGTTTCTCTCCATGCTGACACAAGTATCATGATTTTGCTTTTCATGGCTGAGGAGTATTCCTTGGTATATGTATCATCCATTTCTTATCTGTTCACCTGTTGGTAGACCTTTTGGCTGTTGGAACCCTTTTTGCTAATGTTCCTAGAGATTTTGCCATTTCTCTGAAATGTCTACAAAAGGGATAGAGGTTGCATGTCCTCCTTAAGCTCACTTGACTGTACAGCTCTCATTACGACCTTCATACAGTACTGAGATTCAGCTTCACGCTATTCTCAGGACAGTACTGCAGTGAGCAGGGCATCCGGTGTGTGGGGGCAAGGCAGCAGTTTCCACCACCATCAGCAGCCCAGCAAGGGGTCCAGCACTCCCTCACTCCCTCCTGTTCTGGGCACGTCTTGTCAGGAGAGTAACATGCCTATCAAACTCCATGGAGTTGATGAACTCCATGCTTTGTTCATGAGGCTTATTTGATTGGAAAAGCACTACAGGAACCAGAGTTCAGGCATCCAGGAATCCCAGTGTAGCAATTTTCAAAAATATAAATTCCTGACTATTTCTAGAAGACACTGTTGCAAACTATGATTTTTGGTTGCAAATAGTGTGGTTTATGAATGTGGTTAAGAGACAGGAAGCGGCCCTCCGAAAACCGACTTTATCCAGTCTGCATCCCATGACTCCACTCAAGAAGCACAGTGTCTTTATCCTTTGGCCATGAACAATTTCAATTTCACTGCAAGACAGTGAGTGGGCTGCTACTTACAGCATTTGCGGGTAAATCCCTGGGCATGGACTGAAATAGACCTTCTTATCTGTGCGCCCACAGGCCTGCCAAGGACAACATGGTTTCTTCTGATGTCAGGATATTCCAGATGCATTTCTCAGTCCCTTACAGATGAGTTGCTCTTCCTGCAGCAATACCATTTCCTTTGGGGATACAGTTATGGGGGCACCACGTGCTGGAAGCCTTTTGTTCTGCTGAGGTTCTGCTTGGAACAAATTTTTGTTAGAAATTGGCTCTTAAATAATTTAATAATGCCCTGTACACGAGTGAAATGTTCAGTCCCTTAAATACTTTCTGTGATGTTCTCCTTGGAAACAACTGGATTTTCCTGAAGTTTCCTAGGTTCTTTACTTAGAGAATTTAGGAAGAGGGCATGGAAGTGTGAAGGTTGCCGATGTGATTAGCAGCAAAGTTGCGCTAAGAAAACCTCCAAACAGAGTGGTTCTTGTTTATCAGTAGGTTAGGAGCACCCAGGAATTATTCAAAGTATCTGATGCCCAGGTTACGTGTAGGCAATTGTATCAGCACCTCTAGAGACCAGACCCTAGCATCAGGATTTTTTTGTGGCCTAATAATTATGTTTGGACATTGCTGGGAACCACTACCCTAGCCAAAAAGGTTAGTTTATCCTTCCTGCATATCTCCGAGGTGCTAATGTAGTTGAATTGAAAGAGCTGAATCCAGGATAAATATCTATTTTATTTTGTCAGCATTGAACAATATCAGATTGCTTGAATCAGAAAGCCCTTGTGAGGCCTTTGCCCTCAGAGGCCATTTCCGCAGTCTCTGTGGTCATATCCTCTGCTTCTCACCTGAGGATGCCTGCCTGGCTCTGTGGACATGGGAGCTTGTGATCCTGGGGATACAAGAGGGATTTCCTTGCTCAAAACAATGGCAAGATTCACAATGAAAATAATTATGCATACATGCGTGGGAGGATGAAAATTCTCATTGCGGAACCAAAGCTGACCACTGTGCCCCTGTTGTGATGTTCCCTTTAGGACCAAGAGCTACGTCCTGAGGTTTAGGTAAACTGACGCCCTGCATGTGGCCTGTGGCAGCGAAGACAGCATGACATGGAGACCTTTCTGGAGAAAGTAAGGCCTGCCATTGCAAAGAGGAAAACAGTTGATGAGAAGTTTGATGGCAAGGTGAGAATGAGTAGAGCCTGAGTTGGCGAAGGGTCCGGGAGAGAGGCTTGGAGTCAGGACACTGAGCTGAGGAGTTTGCTGGCTTCCTCTTGCTGCAGGGCCAGGACTGTGGCAGGGCGTCACAGCAGACCTGGCCATAGCTGGCCCGTCCTTCCCTCCATCTCAGGGATTGCGAGTCGCTACACACCATACCCAGGTTAGTTCAAGTTTATGACTCATGCAGTTACAGGCAGAACTAAGGGTCTCTGGGCGAGGGCAGAAGGCAAGGGTCTCGCCCACTTTTGAGATGCACACGCATGCCTGGTGACGGGCACAGCGTAGGACGAGAGTGCTCTGGGGCCGAAAGCTTTCCCAGGGCCTGCCTTCACGAGGCACGTGATTTACAAGGACAGCACACGTGGGTCAGGTGCTGTGTACCAAGAAGAAAGAATTAGGAGCCCCCGGTTCTGGGAAAAAAAAAAAAGAATTAGGAGCATCCGTTCTGTCAGTACTTCTAGGGAACAGCCGTAACACTGCACCAGCGCTGCGCTCCCTGCGTGGAAGGGAGTCCGTAAACACAAGCAAGAAGATGCTCTATTAAGTGGTGAGAATGGAGAAAGTTGGTTGTTCAACAGGAAACAGGGAAGGACACTCTGATAGGGAACCCAGAATGAGCATGGGCTAAACAGGGGGATCGGGCAGTGCTGAAGGTAGGGGAACCCGTAGGGGGACAGGTGGAGGCGGGGAGACCGGGAAGGCCGTGGTGGAGGAAGCCCGAGGGGCCGGAGTGGAGACCCAGGACCAGATCCTGTGAGGCCTGCTGCTGTGGCATGCCGACTGGCAGGGAACTTGGGTGACTTTCTTCCTTTTTATTTTGGCAGTGGTGAAGAATGGTCTGCTGACAGGCTGAGGAGGATGGTACCCTGTGGCACACACAGACTTATTCAGAAGGAGTTGAGATAGTAAAGGACAGGGAACAGACAAGGCTGGAAGTGAGGGGGAGCAACTTATCCTGCTGTGTTTTTCTTGGCATAAGTCCTACAAAAAGAAAATAAAGATCCGAAAATCATTCTTAGTTAATTTGCCAAAGAAGCGGGGGGGGGGGTTTGCCCGAAAGGTTTTTCCCATAAAATCTCTTTTCTGGTAAAAAGAGAGATGGGCAGGTCTGAAGCCCTTCCAGGGAGAGCATAAGTCCGGCGAGAAGGATTGTCCTCGTTTGTAGCCTCTGGTTTGGCTAAGCCTGACGTGCACGCGCTTTGACTCTCAGATCTTCTTTCAGAAGGCTTTTCCTGTTAGGTGGTCCTTGCAAGAAAGCTAGCTCTGGTGCTGCGTGCTCTATTCCATGGGGTCCCCTGACGCCCTCTCTTAGCCTTTGGTGAGCTCTTGGTTGATCCTGGATGTAGGCCGGGTCTTCTTTCTTTTCATCCCCTTGATTTTGTCTTATGTGGTCCATGATGAGATGTAGACAAGGCTGGATACTTTCAGAGCTGGCATAAAACTAGCTGTACAGTGCAATTACTAACTGTTCATTTGAATTACTTACCATTAAATTTTTCCGAGCGTCTTGGTCACTTTTCTGCTGTGGGGACACAATGCCAGATATACACAGCTTAAGAGGTTTACAGTGGTTCTCACTTTCGTGTGCTTGGTGGGCGCAAGGCAGAGAGGGCGTGGTGGGAGAGCCTCGCGGAGCACAGCGGCCAGCGCCCGGCGTCTGGGCGGCCCCAGAAGCACCAGCCAGGGCGGAGGCGGGCCTTCCCGGAGCACGTCCGCAGGGAGCGCCTGCAGCAGGCTACCCCTCTGGGCGGGGGCTCCATTGTGGAATTCATTGGCGCCTGAGCCCACAGGTGGGCATCGTGTCCCCGGCTCCAGACTCTTCTGAAAGCCCCCCGTCTGAACACACGAGACTAGTGGGGGACGTACGAGATCTACAACGTGGCACTGGTTTTCTGCTTCGCCTCAGTTCTGCAGCGATGAGTACACTTCTACTTGGTTATTTCCCCGCTGCTGTTTTCCACACCTCGCAGCGCAGGTGCTCTCGGGTGGCGTTCTCAGGGTATGCTGTCTGCCTGCGAGTGCCTCCTCGGTTTCTTATACTTCAGTGGGAGAGGAATTTTTAAAACCTTTTTTTTTT
>NDGN011344853.1:0-11008 GCA_002564285.1 Tympanoctomys barrerae | reverse complement strand
AACCCCTGGCTCCTGTGCCTGCTTGCAGGTGCTTTAATCCACTGAGCTATTTGGCCGGCCCTTCTATTATTAATCTTATTGTCATTATAATTTTCTTTTGTTGACTAATTTCAAAAGTAATACATTTGTATTATAGAAAATAATAAGCACCCGCCATTCAAATATAACCATCATTGGTCTTCCCAAATTTGAAGAGTATTAATTTTTTTGCAAAATGCATTCTTACCTCATGATTTCATTGTAACTTGCTTAAGACAATGTGTGTGAATTGTATGTGTGTGCATGCACATACCTTCTATGATAGAGCTCTCCCAGTCACCTCGTAGATAGTTTGTCAGTTAAAAAAAATGTCAGGTGACTTAAGTAATCATCAAATATGATAAAACCAATGCATAAAAAACTCTTATCTGGACTTAAGGTCACCTGTCATTGCTTTCCACTTTCCTTAACTCTGGGAATAATATTGTTTTATTTTGTTTTTTAGGAGCAGAATATATTTACTGAGGGAAAGAAAACTCCTGTCCAAGAGAGAAACAGGAAGGGGGCCTGAGCAGGTGGTCCCCTAACATTGTTGAGGGGAGTCTACTTACAGAAGTCGTCCTCCCACTGCATTGCACACAAGGATAGTCCCAGATTCACTAACGTGGAGGAAGGACTTGGAGATGGTTACAGAGTAAACTGAATCTGAAGGTCTTCTAGATGAGCACGAGCCTTTTCTGGCCCTTTAAATTCCTCATTCACCCAGTTCCATAGCATATTTCAGTGATAATCATATACCTAGTCTTTTCAGCGTTCAATGCCACCTTTGTAGAAAGATCAGCTCTCTGTACATTCACTGTCCTAGGTCTTCTGTTGACCTAGTACTTCAAGACATATAAACATATCATTATATTAACCAACATTTTGAACTGTCTGCATATCTTGGAGTATATGATATGATATTATATAAAAATAATTTCTTCTATATATGACAAATTTCTTTCCCCATTCTTGCATTAATTTACTTTCTTCCATGACAAATTATCACAAATGTAGCATCTTGAAACAACCCTCCCACATACTTCCTAGTTCTATACAACAGAAGTCCAGGTGGGACTCTCTGCTTACAGTCTACATTTGTCATCTTTCCTGTTGTTGGGACCAAAGACTCTACACTCACAGTTTAAAGATGCTGAGGTTTAATTTGTTGATGGTTTTCAGATGGGCAGTCCATGGTCAGCTCCAAGGCAGAGTGGCATGATGGGTGGGCCTTGTGCCAGAGAGCTGCCCACCTCAGAGCATCCAGGAAGCAGAGCAAGAGGGGCGGAGCTGAGGGAAAGATACGCCCTCTTCAGTGCACCCCAGTGACGCCCCTCTTTGAATCATTTCATGGAAGAGTATGCTGATATGAACATGAACATTGTAAGCTATGCAGAATATAATAAAATACTGGAAAATTTATATGACATCTTACATGTAAAAGCAGCAGACAGATGCAGCTGAGCATGTGATACACACTGATGATTCTAGCACTCTGGGGGGCGGAGGCCAAGAGGATCACATTTTCAAACCTGCCCTGCACAACTTAACAACTTAGCAAGATCTTGTCTCAAAATAGGAAGATAACATCAGGCAACGCAGCAGCCATTGTTGAATTCTTATTACTTTGTTTAGTGAAATTTTGTATCGTTTCTAATGTTCTTTTTTTTTATTACCATTTTGTGTTCTTTAAAACATAAAAAAATAAATAAATTAAATTAAAAGGGATTGTAGTTGTACTTCAGCACAAAGACCATACATTCAATTTCCAGTGCTACAATCAATTACTCTATCATTTATTTAAGTAATAAAGTGATATATGAGATTTTATCTAAACTAATATTACTACTGTGTAAAAATACATCCATACACAGAAATTCAAGACAGAACTTGAAAAATGAAACCAATGTGATTAACAACATGGATGAACCTTTTCTTTCACTTTGATTTATACTAGTAGTACTATGAAATTATTTTTGTCATAAATAATAATGTTAGTAAGCTTGTAAAAAGTCATACATGAACTGAAGACCCTGACCACTGTGAATGTCACTGCACTCTCACTGATCTTAAAAGAATAAGGGACAGTCCATCAAACAAATATAGATTACAAGTCAGGGCCAGTATAAAAAGAACTCTCACCTCTGAGCCTAATGCTGGCCACAGGCTTATAAAAGGGAGTCACCCGGTATATTGCCTCCTATGCCTTTTTCATTTTATTTTGAGGAAATAAATGCATGTAAAAAAAATAAATAAATAAAAACAAATGCGTGCAGAATTGAAAATCATGTCCTCTGGCCTGCAACGCAACGGAGAATCTGAGGAGGTACAGAGACTCCGAACAGTGCACAAGCCCTCAAAAGAGAAGACACGGCAGCCTTTCCCAGCACGTGTTCAGTGAAGACGGCGCCTGCCACCAGTTAGAACAGAGAACTGTTAATTAAAAGTGACTTTGCTCTGCACTCCTTATTTGGTAATTCGGATTAAAAAGATCTCTCCAGCAAATTCAAATTCTTAACCTGAACTGGAAAGATATTACATTCAACTGCTGGAAAGTGATTTTCTTGCTGAGTTGTAAAAGGCTCAAGCCTACAACTTCTACATTGCCAGTCATGCAGCTAACCCACTACTATCATAGACTACTGGACTATATTGGATTACTTTGCTGAATTCATGCACCTACAATGAATGGCAATGGAATACACATCTCTGGCAAAAGTAAACAAAAAAGGGGATATAAATGAAGGACCATTTCATAGTGAATATATATATATATATATATATATATAATAGTATACATATACAGCTACTTTCTCTTAGTTCAATGAGAAGAAAGTTTTGATCTACTAGTGTTTAGACAAGATATCATGTCTGCATCTTGTACTATGAGTAACTACTCTGAAGACAGCAATATGCAATGTATTAATTATTGTAACGGTACTACTAACCTGTTTTGAAACTGTTTTGTTGCTACTTTGTTCTCAATAAAATTCATATAAAAAATAAAAATAAGTAAATAAACAATAGAATAAAGAGAAAGTGATTGTTTTTCTTTCTTTCTTTCTTTTTTATTCTTTGTTCGTTTTGTTTTGTTTTTTAGATAGGGTCTCACTATGCAGTTCATGCTGGTTTTGAGCTCACTTTGTAGCCCAGGCTGGTCTCAAACTCGCAACAATCCTCCTGCCTCAGGCTCCCGAGTGCTAGGATTACAGGCATGCACTACCACGCCTGGCTGAAAAGTGATTTTTAGAAGTCAGCAAACCAAAACAGCACTTGGTCCAAAGCAGAAAGGAACTAACCAGTCCCTCCTAGTATCATTATCGACAAATGTACCTCAGCATCTACCTGTTCTGTTCTCAGATGAAAACTGTTTTCATTTGGTTTCGTCAGGAATTGGCCCTTTTTCATAATGACACTGGCACTGTGGTTCTCTGAATTGTGGCAGCCAGAAATCCACCAGAGAACTTTAGTGTGGAAAGAAGCCGGGAGGCACCCTCGAGGTCCACGAGGGATCGGGGGCACTGACCTGCCGTACCTCTGCTGGCTTCTAATTCCCGCTAGTTTCATTTTCATCAAAGAAGCGAAGGTTGTAAGGAAGCAGCTCTATGAGTGTATTTTAAATTCCTGCACTAGAGAGGACCGGCCTGATAGCTCAGCGGACTAAAGCGCCTGCTTAGGCAGAGCGCAGCGCTCTGGGTTCAATCCCCAGCGTTCTGTGCTGGCCCCGCCCCTGGGATGCACTGAGATGGTGATTGAGACTGGATGTGGCAGCACGTGCCTGTGATCCCAGCGCTTGAGAGGCTGAAAACAGGAGGATCACTACAAGTCCGATCTACATAGTAAGACCCTGTAGACCCTGTCCTAAATACAGAAAAAAGGAGGCAGGGAAGAACTATTAAATTCCTCCAGTAGTCAGCAGCACATGGGAAAAATTCATGCCTTTCCAGCTCTGGGGATCCATTACAAATCCTTTAAATCGTCATATTATCCTCTCATTTGTTTCTCTGTTAGCAAAACAAATGATTAAAAATTAAACTTTCATTTAGAAGTCTAATTATTTTAAAGGATGTCAGGGCTTGAAGTTAAACCAATTTAACTCAGCAAATAGAATGAGAATTTGGACTTTCGATTGGACAGTTAATGAAATAACCATAACTTCATTAGATAAATTCACCTTCATTGTCTTATTTATCTAAACAGATCTCTCTCCCTATTTATTCTGTTTCAGGTAGATAGTTGCATTATTTATTCCTTCAGAGCCTCCGTGATTCAGTGATTCAAAGTAAATCAGAGAAACGTTTATGTTTTAAATTAAAAAAGGGGATTTTCTACATACATGGAAATAGAAACTAATTAATACGTGTTCCCTCAAAGAGAATAGGAATGCATAATTTCCATAAGTAGTCACGATGCTAATCTGAATTTCTAATCCTTACCAATTCCCCGAGTGATGTGAAATTATGTTCTGAACAACTGAGATAAAGTAGCATTATGAGCTGAAAAAAAGCCAAGGCCTAGCTCAGTGCCTGAGAAGCTCCAGATGAAAAGAACTAACTTGGGTGGCGGCCTTCTTCCCGTGCTGCCCTTGGTCCCTGGTTCCTGGGGTCTTCGCTCTGTGCAGTGCTCTTCCTTGGGATGTAACCTGCACCAGGTACCAGGTCCTCAGGCAACGAGCACGGCAACAGGGCAGTGACATCTCTGAGCCTGTGTCCAAGAGGCCACGACTTCCATCTCACTTATATTCCCCATCATGTCTTCCCTTTTACTTCTTATAAAACATGCTGCCATGCTTCAAGCTGCCCTGTGAAGATGCCCACTCCGCAGAAAACTGGTGCGGTCCTCCATCCAACAGCCAGAAAGAAACTGAGCCTCAGTCCAGCATCCCACAAGAATTTAATCCTCCCAGCTACCTCATGGACAAGTTTGGGAAGTGGATTCCCCCTAAGTCTGGCCTTGAGATGCAGCCCTGGCCTGGGACCCTGTACAGCAGAGGATCTGTCTGAACTCCTGACCTACAGAGGCTAGGAGATGCTAAATATTGCTTTCATAATTTGTATGTGTGTGTGTGCGTTCTTCATTGTACAACAATAAGTAATATACTAACCAATACATTCATGCCTGGCAGATCATCTCTCTATGGATATATTCACACTGAACATAACATTCCACAGTGAAATCCCCAGGCTCTGCCCAGCAGCAGGCATCTCAGAATTATTTTTCATGATATGATATCCATTATAAAAATATATGCTAATGCAGTCAACTGTCTAGGCGGTCAGGTAACATGATGATGAATCTAGAAGCTGGTGGGGAAGCAAGGCATTGTGGGGATCTCAGAGTCTCTGATACCTTAAGATTGTAACCTATAGATAGTCCTATGAGATCTTATTGGAAAGAAGGGAATAAAGGGATGGAAGTGAGCAAGCCTGCCCCTAAGCCTCTAGGTTGAGCCCAAGAGCAGAAATGAAAGCTCACACACTATATATTTAAAAGTAATAGCCAAGCTAAGCTATGGGAAGGTGTATGTTCTTGCTGAATATATAAGAACATGTTCCTCACTCCACACCCACACAGCCCTCTTCCCAGGAAGCCAAAGGAGCCTGCTTTGGCTCCAGGGCCAGTCATTGATACCGTAAGCCTCAGTAGGAGCACAGGTATGCCGGTTAGGGCAGGTGGAAGCCAGGCTGGAGTCCTGGGATGGCACCAGCCTGGCCCAAGGAAGGATGATGAGCAACCCAGTTAAGCCAGGTCTGCTGGAGAGGCCAGGAGTAACTCTCCTGCTGGAAGCCCAGCCACCTGAGGGCTGTCCCAGCTGTCAGCTCCAGGAGAGAAGTATGCACAGCTCCCAGCAGTCCTCAGCTCCAGTGGAGTGGGCTCTCATCCACAGTTACAAGGCACAAGTAAAAGGAAAGCCGCAGGAGAAGTCACTAAGCAGAAACTAGTTCCTTGGTTTTGGAAAGTACAATACTGTGGTTTGGAGTTGGCTTCGTCCTTTGCCTCTATTGGGCAAATATTCTGAAGAACCCATGCTTTGAATAGCAAAAGTAATTTGCAAGACAGACTATATTTATTGAAAAGAACAATGAACTTTAAAACACCACAATAAAAAAAAAAACCCAAGAAAAAATATGGCTGGGGAGATGGCTCAGTGGAATAAGTGCTTCCCTGGCAAGCGCAAGGGCCTAAGTTCAATCCCCAGTTCCACCAAAAAAAAAAAGAAAAAGAAAAACTAAAACATCACAATAATAGCTAACGTCCACCAAGCACTGATCATGTGCCAGGCATTACACTCTCTGCTTCCCCTGCATGACCTCACTAAGTCTTGGGGGCAAATCTATTGAGTGGGAACAAGTACTTCAAGAGAAGAAAGCAGAGGTCCTGAGGGGTTGCAGAGCGGGGAGGTCAGCATCATCCGGGACTGTGTCCTCCCATGCAGATCCTCTTGAGCACATGAGCTTTCTCCCAAGGTCCTTTCTTCCAGTAACGTAACCTCAACTCTACAAGAGGGCTGGCTTGGGCTTCGCCACACACCTCCCTGCCTGCCATTTGTCCCCTCTTCTTTCCACCCATCCTGGAAAGCTGTTTATCCCCCTCTTGCCTTGCTTTCTATATCCATCGACTGGGCTTGGCAGGACTGTGGACTTAGTCATCTAGTCTCAGTGCAAATGGACACTCACCACTTACGGAATTTTTTTTTTTTACATTTGAGCACCAAAGATATAGAACTCCCATACAAGATGCACACTCAATCAAAGTTTTTGTATAAATCCCAATGTTTAGCACAGGCTGCTAGTGTATCATTTATAACATACAGAACAGCAGTCCATGACAAGAAGACTGTACTACATTCCTAGAAAAAGCTAAAAGAGAAACTATAGCTCTGCCTCTCTATATAGTTCTGATGCTCAATAAACACCAAATGAATGAAAAACTGCTGAAGCCTAGATCGTACACTAAGATCTATCTTACTAGATTATGAATGACATAGGTAAATGTGTAAATTTTTACTGACATTAATATTTATGTAATGTTTTATGAATAACACCCGGCCCCAATAAATTCTAAGTTCCATTAGGGAGTGTGTCTATTTTATGCACCGGGACTTAGAACAGTGCCAGGCACATAAAGATTCAATAAATGTGCACTCCAACATTTATTGAATACCCCTAAATGTCAGGCATGGTGCCCTGGACTCAAGTCTTGTTATTCTAATCAGTCTCTCATTTTCCCCCAGGGGAAAATTAATAGAAAGAGCTCTGGGCTAAGAGTGGGGAATCACAGACACTCCCCTGCTCTGCACCAGCACTGTGGCCTTGGGGAAGTCACTAACCTTTCTGAGCCTCAGTTTTCTCATCACTAGCATCATTTCGTAATACCACCCTGCCTATTTCACAGAGGCGCCCTGAAAGCAAAAGTGGTATCACAGAGTGATTTTCCTTTTATTGCATGAACGAGTTACTGTCTGTGTCCCCACGAGAAGAGAAGTCTCATGAGTTCAGTGATTTTTCATGTGTCTTACTGCCTGAGGAGTCCCGAGCACCTAGATATTTTGGCATCTCAGAGGCAGCTGAATGAACTGAAGAGACAGCAGGGACAATGACAGGAAGATGCACAGTACATCCCCTCGCTGTTCTGGCGGGCTGTAGCCACAATGGCCGGAGGCAGATCTATTACCTGCAATAGAACCTTCATCACATAATCTCCCCAGTACCCTCTGTGAGTCATGTTTCTCTCCAGCGGGTCCTGCAGCCTCCCACCTAAGACACACACCAAAGTGTCTGTGAAATGATTCGAGGGGAAGGCGGATGTGTTAATAAATTGCTTCTTTCTCGATCCTTAATATAATCATTGCCAGCTAATACCTTACTAGAATCTGATTTTAAGAAAATGGACAAGACTGAAGCTCAACAAAGAGAGCCAGCCAAAAGATCAATCTGGAATTTAGTGAATGCCTTTATATTCAATCTCCTTCCATGTGGGCAGCTTTGAATAAAATTACTAAGCACTGCTACCCAGTGGCCTTGGCCATCGCCACCTCCCGCAGCTCAAATGTTTTGTGTTCCTCTGGGCCACAGTCTGGGGTTTCACGACACAAATCTGGGGACCAAACACAAGCAGTGCAGAGTCAGGCGGTGCCCTTGGAGGAGTAGCAGTTCACTCCTGTTGGGGTCCCAGATGGCATATGAAGAAAACCATTAACCAGCAAATGAAGAAAACAGCAGGTCAATTAGTGACAAGCCTATGGTGACAAGCCTGGGTGGCTGCTGAGACTTCCTTAGGGGGCTGTACAGGCCACCCCTCGTCATGCTGCCTACTGTGTGTGGCCCACCTCAAGATTTTGGGGCAGCCTGGCCTCTGGCAAACCAGGTGCCTCTCCCCGGAGTATGGGCTGCAGAGACGCACCTCCCCCTGTGGAGGGGCCAGCCATGCCTAGTGATTTGGGATTTTTGTTGCTGTTTTGTTTTGTTTTCCTTAAAGTCCTCAGCGAGCTGGAGCTAGTCAGCCTGGAGCACAGTTTGTCTCTTTTTGCCTTTCAATAACCTTCTCATAGCAGCTGCCTTTATCCCTGTTCCTAAGGCTCTCCAGTGCCTTTAGTTGGAGGAAAAATTGACCTGCAGAAGTCTCTGCATTGGACCCAAGACAGTATTTGAGCTTCCTAATGGCCCTAGCAATTCCCTCCAGGCCCAGCTTCTAATAAACCAAGCCTCCAAAGTGGAGGAAAACACTTTTCCCATTGTGCCAGCCCTCTTTAAAATTATGACTCAACTATGAGGCCCTGCTTACCGTGTCTGGAGCACAGCCGTGCCTCTCGCCCTGGGCCCTGGGCCTTCAACAATCCCCAGCAGAGAGGGGGGAGTCTAGCTGCCACCAGCCTCACAGGTCCCAAGCCAGTTGCTCTACAGAGCAATCTTATATCCATTGACTGTGTTTAAACCCATTTTACAGAGAGGAAAATAAGGCTCCTGGGAATGAGTGACTTGCTTTTCCCAAGCAAACCACTTTTGTCCTAGTTAGAGCTTCCTGCTCTTTACTCCCATAGTATTGTGTGGCATAATTAATAATTCATAGCTAGTAGCTTTGGACCTGTGTTTCCCATTACAGGGAGCTATATAGAGAGGTCCACTGTGAGCTATATGTACAGTTAGGTCCGAATCTCAGTCTGTGGGTCTCACATATTCTTATACCTCCACCCAAGCCACACAAGATTCTCCCAGGGTTACAGTAATTCTAGTCTCAACTCCATTTGGAGAAAAGAGCTAGAAACTAACTAATATTTTCAGGCATTGGGTGTATTATTCATCCATCCTTCACTGGCTGCATTAAAGAAGAGCCTATTTATTTAGTTGCTGCTCCTGGTAGAGGTTTGGACAAGCTTTTCCGAGAATAGTAAATCCGGGCACTTTTTAGCACTAGCATTGATCAGATCTACACGGAAAACACACACTCAACTGACATCAGCAGCCCGAGAACTTTAGCCTCCTGAAAACCTGTTTCTTAGCTTACACTTTCCAATGCAGACTTTTTTCCCTTTGAGTGTCTTTGGCTTTAAAGCCACTACAGAACATTGTCATCTAAAGTCATAGCAACAATATAGATTTGTTTTTCAAATCTGAGAAACAAGAAAGGCCATAGTCATAGATTAATACCATAAAGTTTTGGACGGAGTATCTGTCCACGGCTAATTTACAGCAACATGGTTAACCAGTCTCTGGTCTTCCACTTGAAGGAAATTTTCTATTCTCTCCAGACCTACTTGTTATGTTTGGAAAATTTTGCCTATTTATTTAGTCAGATTCCTCCTTTATTTGGTCTTGATGATATGCGTAAAAACTAAATGTACTAATAAAGAAAGATCAAGATGTCTGACAAGCAAGCAAACAAGGTTGCCAAACTCAGTTTAAAACAGATTTTAAAAGACCCAAAACCTTTAAAGCATAAAAAATAAAGCTTTTGCCTCCCCGGTATTTAATGAATTTCTCCCATGTACCAGGCTCGAGTTCAGGTACCTGCAAGCTAAGCGGACACTACCCCTGCCTGACGGGAAACACAGGTCTAAAGCTCTAGTTACAAATTGTACTCAAGCCATACAGGAAATTATAGGTGCATACAACCAGCAGATCTACCTCAGGATGACATCAGGAAGGCTCCCCAAGGAAGAGAAAACCTCAGATGAGTAGCAGCAGACAGAGACAGGTAAGGAGAGGGGGAGTGTGCCGGGAGGGCGTAAGAGCAGATCCCACAGTGACTAAAGGATGACGACAGGGAAATAAAGCACTGCTGGTGGGGTTGCTGAGGTCCTGACTGACCAAGGGACATGATGTTGCCACAGTGACATGGCCCAGTAGAATAGACCACAGAGAGTAAGCACCGTGCACACAGGGCCCAAGCCTGCCTTCTTGTGTGTAGCCTGACACCCCTGCCCACCCAGCCTATCACCTAGTAGAGTGTCCTTAACAGAGGCTGTCTCCTGTTGCTGCTCCTGCTGCCTCACAGTTTCTTCTTTCTGATCTGATTCTCTTTACCTTCCATATTTCCTGCTTTCTTCCCATTCTGCATATATTTTAAGATTCCTTGCAGTGAGGAACAAAGGGAGGAAATCACCAGATTATTAAAGGGGAGAGGTCAACTCAGGACACTTGCTTCTCAAATTTTCAGTCCATTCAAACAAGTGCAGCGCACATCTAGGCAGGGCTACTAGTATTTACGTACTCAACTGGCAAGATGAGGAGAACTTTCTAGTCTGTGCTTAAGTGGCAGATAATTTATACCCAAAGAAAGTGTTATAAGGGGTGGCCAAATAGCTCAGTGGATTAAAGTGTTTGCAAGCAGGCACAGGGGCCGGGGGTTTGATCCCCCGGCCTGTTGTGCCATTCCTGCCCCTAGGGCGCACTGAGCTGGCAATTGAGACTGGGCATAGTATCACGCACCTGTAATCCCAGCTCTTGGGAGGCTGTAAACAGGCGGATCATTATGAGTCCAATCTAGTAGT
>NDGN011344836.1:0-10224 GCA_002564285.1 Tympanoctomys barrerae | reverse complement strand
ACTAAACAAAAAAGGGGATACAGATGAATGTCCATTTTGTATCTGTGTATTCAAAATAATTAGAATAGATATATAGTTACATTCTCTTAATGAATAGAGGGATTTGTTCTAATAATGTTCATAAGTAGGATATCAAGTCGGCATGTTGTACAGCAATTAACCACTAGGAGGAATGTATGCAATGTGTTAATTATTGAAACTATCCCACAAATTAGGTTTGAAAAAAGTAAAAAAAAAAAAAAGTGGCTTTTTCCATACTGACTCGGTTGGAAATTCATGCTACTATTTCAAAAGAGGAGCACAGAATTTTGGAAGTATAAAAACACTATATTATCTCTTCCATTTTTTAATATATATTTTATTTCTAAAGTTTTTTTTTTAATTTCTCAAGCATTGGAACTCAATATTCACAGGGAAATAATGGCAATGGAATGAGGACGATATAGACAAGACACAAAAGGTAAGTTCAGGTGCAACTCTCGCTCTGCATGGGAGAAAAGCTGCCCAAGAACTGGGGAGCCTTTACTTATACTTTTGACAAAGTTAGTATCATGAAACACAGTTACCTGGTGACTAATGATTGTATTTGTCTTCAGTGAGATTTCATTCTCAGGACCAAACTATTCACAACTTCAGCTGCTCCATAAAATAGGGAGAATAGTAGTATTTTAAAGATACTCATTGCTATAGTTTGCATATCAAACATTCCTCAGAGGACTACATTTTAAAGTTGGATGACTAATTTGAAATTATTAGAGGGAGTGGAAATTGTGCATGTTCGTTTCTGGAGTTGAGATCTTAGTTGTCATTTGTTTTTCTTTTAAGATAAAAGCTATTAATGTACAAAGGTTTTTTACTCTCTAAAGTAAAATCTCTGTATTCAGGTTTAATTGCAGTATTGGAACTTTGTAATAAATAGGTGGGTTTTAGGTTGCAGTTCAGGCACTGATCCCCACCAGATTCATCATTACTGCCTTTCATTATTGTGTGCAGGCTCTCAGACAGCACTGTAGACTGCCAGTCTCTGGCTCCTTTGCTACTGCCTGATAAGCACTGCATTCCTACTCTATCTCCATCATAGGTGACAGAATAAGAGATGAAGTAATGGCAGCACAAGTCTCTGACATGACAGAACTGTGAACACAGAAAATGGTTCAAAACCCGGCACTACATGCGTTGCCAGCCATGATCTCATGTGAGCTGCGCTGGCCTCCTAGACTGGGAGTGGTGGCGCATGCTTATAATCCCAGTGCTGGAAAGGCTGAACACTGGATCACTGCTAGTCACACACACACACACACACACACACACACACACACACACAGAGGAATATAATATGAAAGAGGTAAAAAATTTAGACTTGCTTAAAGAGTTTAGTTGTAGGGATTATAATGCAAGAAGTTGCATTTTTATTGGTCAACCAGTAAAATGCAACTGCTATAAGATATTATATGTGATTCAAAATATTCTTATCACATTCATTATTGTATAGTATGCTTCTACCTTTATCCAAGACTAGGATATTCTTCTCCTGTATCACATCCACTTTGTTCAATTTGACATTATTTGTAACATTATTATAATGCAGAAATTTATTATGTTGTTTATAATGCCCTGTTTACTTCTCTGAAATTCTACTGAAACTCCTTCATGGTACAGAATAGGCCACGTTCACCCATATAACAACACTGACTGACAAAAGATCTGAAACAAAACTTCATATGTGCTATGGAATTTTCTGTAGCAAAAGATGTGACTTAATTCACATTTAATACATGTAAGCCAACCAAGTCAATCATTAATTAAAATACCAAAATATTTTAAACTATATATAATATACTAAAAGAAAATCAATGTCAATTGATATTTTCAATGCACTATTTTTTGTAATTAAATATTAAAATGTAAATATTAACTTTTCCAGTTTCATTTTTTTAATATAGCTTAAATAACTGCATTTATAATAATATACTCATCCTAGCAAATGTTTACATTTATATGTAATTTCCAGATTCATTTTATGTTCCATTTCACTCTTCCCTTTTGTCTTCCTCCAACTCCAAGTTCCTTTCTCATTTGAACAGTAACTATCAGAAAGATAAACCGTGAAATGAAAATTTAACTTTAGAAAATAGCTTGAAAGAAAACTGATCAGCAATTGAAATCATTTTCTTTATGTAACCACTACATACCTTTCATTCATTTCATAATAAAGAATTTTAAAATAATAATATGTATACATATATTATCTGAAACTGATTTTCTTCAGTTATATGTAAGCTGGTATGGAGTGGCTCTTAAACCACTACTTTACCATTTGAGTTATGGCTACAGAACACACAAGAGAAATCTCGGTTTATAAAAGATATTTAAAAATGCAAAAACTATTCATTGGTTCATTATACTACTCAGACACTTATGAAGTTTTATAATACATAAAATATACATAATTTAAAACATTTCCAAACATTTTTTCCTGATTTATTTATTCCCATGTATTAAAAAAATTAGTTCAGTCTCAGTTATATAAACACCAAAACTATCCATTTGTGGATGATGTGTTAACTCTACCCAGACGACTCTAAAAACCCCACAAAAGGATGTCTAGATTTAATAATCTAGTTAAGCCACTCTGCTGGATAGAAAGTCAATAATCAAAAATTAGCAACATTTCCATAAATAAACGACAAAATCACTGAGAAAGGAAAACATATTTTACATAATAATATTGGAAAAATTGAATACCTAGGACTCTATGCAATAAGAGAAGTAAAAAATCTTTACACTGAAAACTACAACACTCTTATGAAGTAGACCCAAGTGAATATCAAAGATGGAAAGAGGATCTGGAAGATAGCAAGATAGCTCAGCCATGTAAGCATGAATGGTAAGTGCAAGGTCCTCAGATCAACTCCTGGTACTGAAAAAAAAAAAGAATGTAAAGATATCCTTTGTTCTTTGATATGAAGAACCCACAATGAAAATGGTCATATACTCAACATTGTTATACATATGTAATTAAATCTCATTGAAAATGTCAATACAACACCTCAAAAAAATAAGAAAGAACTCCTACTGGATTTAAATATATTTAGAGCCAGAAGAGACGATATATATATATATATATATATATATATATTCATATATATTTATGTATATACTTAATATATATCATATATATTAAATGTATATTTCATATATAGATTTCATATATATGAAAAGTGATGAAGCATCACAATCCCTATCCTTATATCATACTAAAAGATACAGTGATAAAAACAGCAATCACCTGGAAAAACCACAGCCTTAAAGATGAAGCAACTCCAAACACACTCAGCCACCCAACCTTAGATCAAGGAGGAAAACATCCACATCTGAAGAAACATAACCTCTTTAATAAATGATGCTGGAAAAATAGGCTTTCTACATGCCACAGGGAAAAAAAAATTAGACCAATGCTTCTCAACAGGCAGCAAACTAAAATCAAAATGGATCAAATATGTAAATGTCAAAGAAATATATAGGGCCCAGGGAGATAGCTCAGTGGAATAAATACTTTCCAGGCAAGAGCAAGGTCCTGAGTTCAATCCTTGGAACCACCAAAACCAAAGCAGAACAAAATGAGATATATACCCACTTGACTATATGATGGTAGAATTCTTGAAAACATAGATGTAGTCAGACTTTATGAACAAATCCCAGACCACAAGGGAAATATTACAAAAGAATAAATGAATGAGATCTCATCATATTAAAAAGCTTTTGCATAGGAAAATAAATTTTTAGCAGAGTGAAGAAATGACTCCTTGAATTGGAAAATAATTTTCCAGCTATTCTGCAGACCAGGTACTAAAATCTAGAGTATGTAACAAATTATAAAAAAAAAAACCTCATAAATTTAAAGACCCTGTCCAAAAATATGCTTCTGAGATGCACATGCACATCTCAAAGCTTTATTAGTGACTGGTCATTAATGACTGAATTATAAATAGCTTCTGAATTTAGCAGTAACAACAACAAATATTAGAGTGGGGACAGAGCCCAGTGTCATAAGCATTTGCCTGGCAGGTGTAAATTTGATCTCTGGTAGAAAACTATTTTCATTGTATGTGGTTTTTAAAAAGCTGCTCTGGGTCTTCCCTAGCTATTCAGGAGACATAGTGATCAATTTTTTGAAACAGATGTAACTCTTACTGATTAACCTAGGTCTGCTTCACGATCTCTCATGAGGCTGTGATGAAACTCCTGGTCCAGGATCGGTGGTCTATGCCAAATTTATAGCTGGGGAAAAATACACTTGCAAACTCATTCTGTGATTATTTTAGCATGGAGTCTGTTGCAGAGGAGTCTTTTGAACTGAGGGCTTCAGTTCTTTGCTGGTTGTTAGTCTGAGCCTGTTGGCATTTGCCAGCCACTTAGATTTCTTTTACATGAAAGTGTACTTCATTAAAGATCCCAAGTTATAAAGATAAATGATAGCACATGACAGTAATAGAGAAGTCAGTTTTTGGAAACATTTTTAAAGAGAGTACAAATTAGAATTAAAACGAAAAAATGCAAGTGATGCAGAATTTCATTTAACAAGATAATATGAATTTCACAGTATTTGTTGTAATACATAATTTTGCCTTCCAACCTATTATTCATATTACCAGATATATGCATGTAAAACTTAATCTGGAAAATGACTTTTTAACATTTACATATTCAATTTATTGGAAATTACTCATGAAAAAAATAAAAAACAAACCTATGATTGTCTGGCAGTAGAAAACATCAGGGACCTGTTAAAATAAGGTCAAAATGGCATGCATAATTAATGCATATAATTACCTCACATATGATCTTTATTATGTATAGAGAAAATCACCTTAAAGGTAACTCTTCATGTGGAAATCACAGAAGGTATACATAAAGCAACTACATATGTTAAGACAGTAACAAGGCATAATTGAGACTACATAACTACAACTACTTATATGGATTGTGCAATTAGAAACTAACAACCTAAGATCTATATATACCATCAAAGAAAAAAATAAATCTATGCTATGATATAATGAGGAAAATACTTAGTGACATAATATTTTCAAAACGTTGAAAATTTCTATGAAGTCTACAAATTGCTATTTCAGCATTGATGATGCTAATAAATTATTTGTGGTGTGAGTTCTTTGCATAATAATTGGCTACAAAATAATTTGCATTGTAAGATTAGATGAAAAGCAGAAATACTAGACAATGAATGGCATAATAGTCTAATAAGAGATTTGATGGCAACCAAGGAAGTTTTAATTTAACACTGTTCATTCTTTAATGAATAAAGAATTCTTCCTTTAATGTTATAAAAGCAATATAGATTTCTGACTGCCCAAAGACCATTAAAATAGGCTTAAAGATTGACAAAAGCTGAGTTTATCACCAGGTGTAAGAAGAAAGACCCTCAATCTGGCAGTTATGCTTGTGTCTGGGAAAGAAAAAGTAGGCAGAAATTGTGGCACCAGTAATATGTTTCTCAGCCAAGATTAAGATTTTTACATCTTATTAAAATAATCTAATGGTCACCAGAAGCAGGATTGTCTTTCCTAGAAGAAAAATGAACTGTGGATGGTTAGTCATACGAAATGAGGCAGAAAAAGAGTTTGAGTTGTTATATGTAATAAAGAAAATGAGAATTAATAATTTTTACTCCTCAATAACATGTAAACTAAGGGTAAACAAGTAAGGGATAACAATGTCTTGAGGATTTATTTTCCAAAAAAAAAAATACGTAAAGTCCAGTGTTTGCAATAATCATCACATGAGTTTTGTAAAACACTAATTGCTTATAGTATGCAAATATAACAATTAGTAAATGACATAATCTGGCATGGCATTACAATAACCCATATCTTATTTACAGATTTATGGTTCTAAATCTTATGAAATCAAGATCATGTTTTTCTTACATGTTATAATATCAAACACTTAACTTTTTATTCAATAGATTCTTGGTATGCATTGATTTATTATTTGTGCCTTCTCTGAATCAAGCATTGATATTAGGAGATAAGTTCTTGACAGCTGACTGTGCACATGGAGGGCTCTCATGCATGGGAGTACTGCCCATACTGATGAGACGCCACTGACAGCCTTCAGTCCTTCTACCATGAAGACACAGCAAAAAGAAAAAAAGGAAAGCTGTGTGTCATCCAGAAATTTAGTTCTTGTGACTCATGGAAGCTGCTACCACTTTGTTGAATTTCTCAGCCTGTGGGACTGTGAACAGTACATTTCTGTTGATAAAACACTTGTGAATTATAATATTTTGTTATAACACCCTGCATGAACAAAGGTGGTTCTTAATATTTATGTGGTGAGTCAAGAATATGACAGGAGATCTCTAGGCTCATATATTGATGACTCTTCACTCCTTTAGTTGTCTTATTGATGTAGTAGGGATATGAGAACACACATTCAAAGAAAGTAACCATATTATAGCTTAATTCATATTCTGGGATACTTAGAAAGCAATGTGATAGTGGATTCACATTCTGATTATATACAATAATATCTTATTTACAATTTTTCATTCTAATAAGTGGATACTATAGAAATTCTAAACTTACCTTAGAGATGGGGAGATAGCACAGTGGCATAAGTACCTGCCTGCTGGCAAGCTCAACGTCGTGAGTTAGGTCCTTTGCACAAAAATTTTATATATATATTCCTTAAAAATGACTATGCACTAAACATGTATTCTAATTATCTTATTTTAGTAAAATGTTCATACTTGGCTGGGGAGATGGCTCAGTAGAATAAGCGTTTCCCTGCAAGCACAAGGGTCTGAGTTCAATCCCCTGTTCTGCAAAAAATAAAATAACATAAAATAAAAAAAATAAAATAAAATGTTCATACTTATATACATTAATTGAAGACCTTACAAAAATGAGGTCTCGTAACTATATATAGAAACAAATATGACATAATCATTTATCAATTATTTTAGGAATATATTTAATAATAATAATCAATATGTATGAGGAGCAGTTATAATTGTTAAACTTAAGTTTATGAAAGTAATATAGATTTATAATGATATTTTCTCAAGGACATGTTGTGAGATAAATCATACTGTAGCATACACATATACATATATATGAACACTATGTATATATATATATAGAGAGAGAGAGAGAGAAAGAAAGAGAGGCATAATATATCATATACATGATATATATGTAATATATCATACATATGGATAAATATGTGATATATATCATACATATAGATATATATGTGATTACATATATATATCATATATATGATATATTTGGGATATATCATAATATTTAATATCTAACATCTGTCTTGATATCACCAGTCTTTCAATAAAAAGCGTGGAAAATAGCCATTAATTTTGAGTATTAATTGAAATTTGGGTGAAATTTAATTTTTTTTTACTTTCTCTTTGTTGTAGAAAAGTTAAACTCTGCATTTTTATAATAAAAATAGATCCCTGAATAATTAAAATAAGTTTGATTATCAATCAAAGTTTTAGGATAAGGAAAATAATTTTTAAAATATCTTAAAATAACATTAAAATATATATTAATAGATCTGACTCTCCTAAAAAAGTAGCAGTATATAGAAAAGTAATGAATCATTAGATGACCTAAAATAAGTAATAACTTTTAAAATAAAAGTTATATCTTTTTGTGTCCATTTGTTCATTTTAAATGAAATATTTTTTCTAACAGTACAAATATCCTTTTTGGTTCTAAGGTCATTTACTTTTAAATTATTTTAAATTTGAATCTGTATGAAGGAAAATATGAAAAACAGTGAGTAAGAAAACACACTGGTCACTTATGAATGTTTACACACAAAAGGAAGCCTCTTCAGATTTATAATTGTACCTTCAATTTGCCACATGATTGTATAGAATTTTTTTTTACTGTATTTAGTTCAGGGTCTACAGCGTCTTACTGCATAGATCAGACTCATAGTGATACTCCTGTTTTCAGCCTCCCAAGTGCTATGATTACAAGGTGGCACCATCATATCCATTCTCAGTCGCCTTCTCGGCACACCCTGGGGGTGAGGCCAGCATGGCAGGCAGGGGATTGAACGCCCAGCCCTTGTGTCTGCCTAAGCAGGTACCTTAAACTGCCGAGCTATCTGTTGGGCCCCTGTATAGAATTGTTGGTCATGTCCGCTGATGGTAATGTATATGGAGGGTGAAGAAATGAAATTATCTTCCAAGGGAAGTCTCCAACTCAAAATCTAAAAATGTTCTCAACCATGGTGTTCAAAATAAAAGAAGTATAATAGAGGGAATATATTGAACATTTCCTATGCCTTGCTACATACAAAGTCTAAGGAACTAAAATCTTGGAATGAATCTTAATCAACATCATGCATAATACGTTGTTCAATCTTTCTGATAACATCTGAGAACCATCTGGAAATAGAATTAGAGAAAAATAGCAGTGAATAGCAACCACAAAGTAGAATTAATAGGTTAATTACAGATGTCACCATATCTGATTTAATTTGTTTTAATAAGCCTACCATGATCCATCTATTCTTTATCTGGAGGACCACTTATTTTAAGTTATCAAAATTGAATTTTGTATCCTATAAACAATGTACTGGAAGTGTAGCTAAAATTGAGTTAGACTTTAGGGAATGGTAGCACACAGACTATGAATAAAGTGGGAAGGTTTCTCTCTCTGTACTTCAATACAAGTGGAAGCAAAGTCTATTCCTTCTAATTACTCTCTTAGAACAACCTCACTGAAAGTTTTCAAAGACAAATCAGTCTCACTAATTTACGATTATCTCTAGAATATGTGGCTGTACCATCACATTCTGGGGAATATGTTCAGGGATGAAGTAATAATCTCCAAAACCTCATAGTAAACTTCAGATATGTGGGCATTCATCATCAACCTAATTATCAAGGAAAATATGTACAAATTCAAACTTCCAGTACAGTATTTGCTCAGCAACCCACTTAAAGCAAATTACTGCATAAGGCTCTTTCTGTTCTTTTTTATTCATTCTTAGAATAAGAATTTTATTACTGTGAGACTCTTCAAAGCACAGACCAGTGGTCAGGCCAGGTAAATGGCTGCCCCACCAGGAAGAATACAGACTGGAGGCTCTGTGGGAGCAGGAGGGAATTCAGGTGAACTGGTCTGTACTGAGAATACCAAGTACATAGCAGGGAGGTGCTTAGACAGATCTCAGGGGGACCAGTTTATATACAGATTCCTAATTTATGAGCTATTCTATTTTATAGCTATAATGTTTGCTTTTGTGGTCTAAAGTACAAAACTAGATTAGGGAGATAGCTCAGTGGTCTAAGAACGTGCCTGGAAACAACAAAGACTAAAGTTTGATCACCGGTACTGCATGTTATACCTGCCTCGGGTTTTTGGGTGAGCAATGCCAGCAAAGAAACAGGAGTGGTGGCACATACTTGTAAAACAAGCACTGGGAGGCTGAGACAGGAGAATCGCTATGAGTCTGAGCTGTATAGAAAGAACCTGTATCAAATTAATAAAGCACAAAACCACTATCTACAAAAGTTCATCAAATTCTACATTTAACTGGCTATTTTTAGTATGACTAATTAAGCTACAGCAATTAAGATACAATATAATTCTTAATATGCTCTTTCTTGGGTAATAATATGAGGAAGGAATGGGGCAATAACCTTTTTTTCCCCATAATTTTATTGAGAAACAAATAACAATGAGACAGTTTCAAACCAAATTGGTAGTACTGTTTCAATAGTAAACACATTGCATGCATTCTTCCTAGTGGTTATTTGCTGTACAAAATGCAAAGATGATGTCCTATTTACAAACATTATTAAAACAAATCCCTCTATTTATTAAGAGAATGTAGCTACATATCTATCTTAACCATTTTGAATACACAGATACAAAATGGACATTCATCTACATCCCTTTTTTTTGTTTAGTTCTGTTATTTGAATATTATAGGTGTGTCAACTCAGCAAAATATTCTAATAATTTCCAGCATTCCATAATAGTACTGGGTCTTCTGCTTGACTGGAAATATCAGAAATTGTTGAACTGAGTCCCTTATAGCTCAACGTAACAGTATGGCTTTACTTCTTATACTTCGTTTTTATACTCTTCTGTTGGGTGGTTAAGACCAAGATAAAGCAAGACCTATGCAACAAGAGTTGTAGCTTCTGGGTCTGATAAG